>VTPC01003530.1:0-15874 GCA_011009095.1 Ignelater luminosus | reverse complement strand
GGGGTTCGATTTGGGAACAAAAAGTGTATAAACTGGTTCAAACGAACTGCACCTTGCTTCATCTCCACTAGTCCACGATGCGCACCTTACCGGGGTGTGTTTATGAAAGTAGTTGTTTCCTCAAAGAAATACAAGTTTTCTCGCTTGTCACGCGCTAACCTTTAATGAGTTTTTAGGCAACCCAACGTACGTTTACCGACCTAATATATTCTCAATTTTTTTGAAAAAAGCTGTACCTTAACTCAATGAAAAAAGATTCACCTTATTAGTGTTGGTAGTTTAACACGAGATTGTATGTACAAAGTATTCATAAATGTTAACGGGCCCAGTTAGCTATGGAATCTAATTTTGATGTGCCACCTTTTTGATTTATTTCAACAACTAATACGTATTTGTTTTCTCTCATTTGTCAATTGCAACTGTGATTGTCCTGCATTTAGCAATTCAATGTCTAGAATCACAATGGGAAGCCTATCCAAATGTCTATGTAAAAAGTAATATAAAGAAAGCTTTATTTTTCTGAATAAATACATAACACGTATATAATAATAATAATAATAATAATATCTAATATAAAGAATATATTTACCAAGCGGCATTTTGCTAGGGTAAATAGTTCTTCTTCTATGAAAATGGCCGCTAAGAGGGGGTGCGTTTTGCACTCCTAGATGGATTTGCAAATGGATGATATTTATAAGGGTTATTTATCTCGTCAATAAGAATATATTTATCAAGCGGAATCTTGCTAGGACAAATAATTCTTCTTCTATGAAAATGGCCGCTAAGAGGGGGTGAGTTTTGCACCCCTAGATGGATTTGCAAGTGGATGATATTTATAGGGGTTATTAATCTCGTCAATGAGAATATATTTACCAAGCGGCATCTTGCTAGGGTAAATAGTTCTTCTTCTATGAAAATAGCCGCTAAGAGGGGGTGAGTTTTGCACCCCTACATGGATGGTATTTATAGGGGTTATTTACTTCGTCAATAAGAATATATTTACCAAGTGGCATCTTGCTAGGGTGAATAGTTCTTTTTGTATGAAAATGGCCGCTAAGAAGGGGTGCGTTTTGCACCCCTAGATGGATTTGCAAGTGGATGATATTTATAGGGGTTATTTATCTCGTCAATAAGAATATAATTACGGAGCGGCATCTTGCTAGGGTCAATAGGTCTTATTTATGTAATTTTTTTTCTGAATTTGTCTGCTGGTAGAAGGTAGTTTTTCAACCCCTAGACGGGTTTGGAAATGGGTGATGCATTTACGTTGTGCATGTATCGTTCATTTTTATTGGAAGTAAGAGAGAATGTGAGAATAATATGAATAATTAAGCTGTTTGTTTTCTGTTTTATTTGTGTTATGAAAGTTTTTTAAATATTTTGTTTTATTTGTTGAATTTGATCCTACCAACCTTGTGTTGTGTTTGTCTTTTGTGTGATGCTTTTATGTCGCTGAAGTGTGGTCAAGAAAGCCTTTTTATTCTGTAGAAATTGAAAATATGTTGCAATAAGTCTGGTAAAAATTTTGCGCGACGCCTATGGGCGTTCGGGTATATTCGGAAATTTTGGCCGCTATCTTTAGCCGCTGTTTTCACACCGGTCAATCACCACACCCGGGTTTACAGAAATTCGAACGTATTTTATAATATTTGATGAAATTATTCACTTACAATTTCTAACGGATCTTCAACAACATCCTTGACGTGCAATTGTAATTGGTGTAATGAAAAGCGTCAATGGGAACACAACCTATAAATTAGGTTTTGATAACTAAGATGATTTTAATAGTTAGTGCTCTCTTACCTATTAGTGCACGTGTAGGGGATTCGATGTCGAGCAGTGACTCCAGCCATTCATCAGACGATAGCGGTAAAGAAAGCACTGAATAGGTATCACTAACTTGAAGATTTTTAAATATGTTATACTTATAATTTTAAATATATTTTCTGTCATTTTTTCATTTATATTTACAAATATCTTGTATACAGTTTTAAATTTTTAAATATGTGCATGTTAAATAATTTTAAATATATTTTCTGTCATTTTGTAATTATCTTATATACAATTTTAAATTTTTAAACATCTGCAATATTGCTCCCATAAGAAACTCAACACTTCCCAATGCTGAATAAGCCCATAGCGATCAAGAGAAAGCAAAACCCTTTGCAAAACATCTTACTACTGTGTTTTCATCCACTGATCAGGAACCAAACGATGAAATTGAAAGGCACATATCCAACAATCCCCAAAATATACCACATATTAAAACCTTACTCCCAACGAAGCAACAAAAAGGAATTAGATTCCCGAACATCAGAAAAGCCCCTGGTTTTGACAGCATAACACCAAAAATGCTGCGTGAGTTACCTAAGAAATCAATCAAGGTGCTCATCTGCATCTACAATGCTATCCAAGATTAGAATTTTGACCCAAAATGCTCAAAACTGCCAAAATAATTTTAATGCCAAAATCAGGAAAGAACCCGAACGAACTGTCATCATATTGACCAATAAGCTTGCTACCTATAACATCTAAGGTGTTGGAAAGACTTCTACTCCAAAAAATAAATGATGATATATCCCCTGAAGACAGGATTCCATTTCACTAATTTGGATTTCGCCAGTCATTCAACCGTCCAGCAGAGCTGGGTAAGTACATCACAAATGTACTTAAGTACAAAGTATGAAGTACATTTTTGTGTAAGTACTTAACTACAAGTACTAAGTACTTTAGAAAAGAAAAGTATTTAAATACAAAAGTACTTAAATACAGATAAAATGTACTTATTTCCTAACTTATAAGTACTTTTCCAAGTACTTTTTTAAATTTATTTTCTCTTTGTTACGTAAGCAGTATAAAAATTATAATAAAAAACATATGATGAATGTCTATCCTAGCCACAATATAAATTTTTAATTAGTTTATATTAACTTTGGTTTTATCTTCATAATAAAAAATAAAATATAATAAACTTTTCCCAATGTAAAATTCAATTTAAAAAACAAAAGAAACGGATCTAGGCTCATCAGCATATACTTACATAAGGAATTTTCCTAAACCTAAGGAGAAAACATCGACAATCTCTAGTAGTAACACCATCAAATTGCAGTCTTCACAAACACCAAAAGCTGTATCAAACACAGAATAAAAGAATAGAAGAAATGCGACTTGTGATATATCCGAGAAGACTGTAATAGAAAAATTTACATTTTATGCAAAAGGTAGTACTTATATAGATTGAGAAAGTACCTGTATTTGGAAAAGTACCTGTACTTATACTCGTACTTGAATATACTGCGTCAGATGTATTGAAGTACCAAGTACAAGTACTAATCAAACTTTGGATTTGTAAGTACAAATACAAAGTACATTACCGATAATATGCACTGAAGTACAAGTACAAGTACAAAAAAAGGATTTATTTATGGTTTTTCAAGTACATTTGTGATGTACTTACCCAGCTCTGCCGTCCAGCAAATTCACCGAATAATCACGTGATCAACCAAGCATTTGAACAAAAACTCTACTGCACATCAGTATTCTTAGACGTGGGTCAGGCCTTTGACAAGGCTTGGCACCAGGGTTTCAAGTATAAAATCAAAGAGTTCTTCCCGCTAAAGTATTACAATATTTTGAAATCCTACCTGTCAAAGCGTGAGTTTAGAACCAAAGTGGGTGAAGAAGTCACCAGAACTTATGCCATCAAAGCCGGAGTGCCCCAAGGTAGTGTCTTGGGCCCCGTCCTTTATATACTATATACAGCTGACCTGCCAACACACGAAGAAACAACTACTGGAACTTTCGCTGATGATACAGTTATCCTCGCCACCCATGAAGACCCAATAGTAGCCTCTAATAGTCAAAAATCACCTACATGAACTTCAAGCCTGGCTAACCAAATGGAAAATCAAAATTAACGAAAATAAATCAAACCATGTAGACTTCACCCTAAGACGAGCACAGTGTCCCTCTACATACATAAATAACATTGAAATACCCCATGTCAAAACTACGAAATACGGAGGATTCCATATGGACACCAGACTCACGCGGAGGAAACATATCTCAAAAAAAGAAAACAAATTTATTTCAAGATTCAAGAAGTATACTGGCTAATAGGGAAACAATCCAAACACTCACTAGTAAACAAATTCTAGTATACCAGGTGTGGAGTTTCAAACCCGTACATAGGACAATGCATGGGGATTCAGATTTTTGTAATTCCTACTCCCCAAATGAACCTGCAGAGGAGGTAATGATATCAATCGATAGGGTAGAAGTTCTCTCTCAATCTGGCACTAATAAATTAAGCAAGAAATGCTCAGAATTAGCAAAATAAAATAATAATAAAATTGTCCTATGTACGGGTTTGAAACTCCACACCTGATATAAGGCTATTATAATGCCAACTTGGACTTATAGAATAGAACTATGGGGATGCGCTAGCAAATCCAGTATAGTTATAATACAAAGAAACCAATCCAAAATTCTGCATATGCTAACCAATGCACCCTGGTATGTATCTAATCAGACACTACACAATGATCTTCAAGTGCCTTTTATACAAGAAGTCATCAAAACTAAAAGCATTAAACACCACGAAAAACTGGAAAATCACTCAAATACACTGTTACCACTGCTATTAGAACAACACCACCTAAGACAACTGTGAAGAAACTAGCCAGCTGACCTGAGGGAAGGGTAAGAGATAGCATCAGTGGAGGGTATTTTGTCACATTAATACAGAGTGGAAGCTTCTTAGTCAACAAATTACCTCATAAGATGTTATGTAATTTATTCTGATTGTTGATAGAAATAAATAAATAAAAAAAGAAAATGTGCATGTTAAACTTACAATTTTAAATATATTTTCTGTCATTTTGTAATTGTCTTATATACAGTTTTATAATTTTAAAAATTTGGCCTGTACAGTATAACTTTATTATATCGATTTACATTGATTTGCTTAAACTCAGGAAAAACTCGCATAATAGTACCTAGTACTAATAGTATGCTATGCACGTAAGCTAATTACCAGAGTAACTGACTAATAGAATGAATTAACTTATTTTTATGCATTTAACCACTGAACACCCCCTTTTAACTTTTAACATTTAACTTATCACACAAAATAAGGAGGGTTCTGTTTATTCATTTATCTGGCGTCTGTTTTGATAAAACTGTAATTTAAGGTAATTTTATTTGTTATCAGTATTCCTCATAGGATAACTCTTCCATCACCACGATGTAAGTGTATAACAGTATAATAAAATATAATATAATAATTATAGCTTTGGTTATTAATCATAAAAATATTAAAATTTAACTTTTATTTAAAATAAGAAATAGTAAAGTTAATATATAGTGTGTCCCTGGATGGACCTAACTATACTTGTAAACTTTTTTGTTTAACATTTTACCGAGAAAAGTCACTCTTCATAAAAAGTTGTGCTTATTCTAAAATGTCCTTAACGATACTTGGATGTTTGATATAACATAACAGGGTGCCAGAAAAATCAGAAAACCTGAAATTATATCGATAATGAATTCATCTTATTTTTACTGTTTTCCATTAGAATTTATAATTGTTAACAAAAGGATAGAAAAAAAACCAACTTATTTCATATTTAAATTTTCGTTTATGTTAAGTGTGTTGCCTAACCAACATTTTAAATAAGTGATATTGATTGTTTGATATTAAAAGGACTTTTATTTACTTAAGTAGGCTTAAATAAGTGTTTTTTTATGTTTTTTATTGTGGAAATAAAGTTGTGTGTGTTATTTCTTACAATGTTTAAACTATCTTGTGTTAATATAAGTTAGAAAATTTTCTCGTGATCTATATTCTCCTACATTTTCTCATCATATCTTCTATTATTTGCTTTTTACAATCTGGCAATCCTAACCTATGCCCTCTAGATTTTTGTTATCAAATCAAGCTTGCAATTGGGAATATACATAATTTTTACCTTGTTTAATTCCACCAAAATTGGTGTTCACATTGTTCCCACTAAAAGCAATGCATTTGTTAGTTACTAGATTTAATTCTTTTAGAGCACTTTCACAATAATTGTAAATAGTTTCTGAAGTCTGATTTGACGATGAAAATTGTAGTAATTTTGATTGAGATCAATGTTTTGTAAAATAATGAATAACAAGTGGAAATATTTTTTCATTTTTATAATTACTAGCATCTGTAGCTATTCCAAAAACTCAACAAGATTATAATTCTTCTTGAAGAAGAATATTTGTTTGCAATCTCTGAATCACAGAATAATTTTGAAAAGATTACTGCTACACACATTTGAATTAAAAGACTGTGATGTTTAACAGTATGATTTGCTACTGTTAATTCTGCAGCAGTAATTTGCAAACTATGTTCAGAATTTAAATTTATAAAAAAAATTTCAATTTTCTTTGAACAAGCAGCTGCACTCCACGCTTTTATCTAATGCTTGTTAGTTTTTATATGGTCGGCAATATCTGCACGGCCACCATAAGATACCCTAAAGTTGCACAAGCACAGCTTGCATTCAGCTTCAATACTGTTCTTTCCCTTTTTAGTAAATGGCCACTTATAATCCTTTTCAAAATGTAACTTCACTTAGGCATTTTATAAGTCGTTAGAATTAATATAAAACTAAAAAAGAATTATCTGTAAAACTTATATTATTTCTTAAATTACTGAAAGTTACCTGTTTTCTTATCTGTGTATCTTCGTATTTCACAACAGCAAACAACCTCGTCTTTCGTAACCAAATCCTAAATTGATAGGTTAGGCAGATCTGTGAATTCGATATACAAACCTTCAGATTTTTCGGTAGATTCATACAAAAATTGGTAGATGGCACTCTTAAATTACAGCTCTGAGTTCCTAATTGGCGATGATGATGAAGTAACTCTATGCTCTACAGCCTCTTTCGAGCCGTCGCGTCGCGTCGCCAATCCCACTCCTGTATTTGCTAAGATATAAAGAAGTAAATAAAACCAATTTTTACAAGCACTTAATCACTGTGACTTAATTATGTTTATTTTGTATATATATTTCTTATCTCATTTCTATAATTCTAATCCATTTCAAATGTTTAGGGTTTTAGTTGGATGCACTGTTATACCCCAAACTTATTTATGTTGGTGTCACTATTTCCAGTTACACATTTCTCACTAGAAAATCTTCTGTCAAACGAATGTCATATGTCCAAATAAGGTTAAATGCAGTAAATTCGTTTTTATGTGCAAATCACTTTGATTGCAATTAATATTGAAGTAATAAACACAAAAAATAAATTTTTATTCCAAATAATAAACCACAAAAGGTTACTTTACGGAATGCAAACATTTACCTTTTGTGAATGACAATCTGACCTATAATTATAAATAAAAGCAAATAGCAATACGGTCAACAATTCTCAATTAAAATTTCTAGTGTTTAAAAGTAAATTTGTATTATTGTTTTCATAGCTAACTTGGAAAATCACAGCCGTAATATGATTACGGGAAAGCTAAATCAATTTTGAGATAGAATGTTTAAATTTTATATCTAAGCATAACATTTCATTCCAAAGCCAAGGGTGCCCATTTAGGGCAAAACGGATTTACGGCAATCTGGGGGATGAAATTTTGCAAATTAATGGGCACCCTTGGCCAATGGGAGGGGTATACACCTGTCTGGCGTTCCGAAATTCGTGTTATACAAATTTTCAATTATACGCAACCAGAT
The DNA here is from genome assembly GCA_011009095.1 of Ignelater luminosus. NCBI lineage: Eukaryota > Metazoa > Arthropoda > Insecta > Coleoptera > Elateridae > Ignelater > Ignelater luminosus. The sequence goes on along the minus strand of VTPC01003530.1, from coordinate 8,154 downwards.
TTTCAAGTTTTAATGTGCATTTTAAGCATATTTTTACGATTTTTTAAAAATCTGGAAAAAGCTGTAAAAAAAGTGAACTTTTTCGCATAAAATGTTAATTAAAGAAACAAAAACCACACTGGTCTTTCTGGCGTTTTGATTTTAAGAATTAGGATAAAAGGACTGATAAAATGACGCACATTTCAAGTAGGTAGGACACTTCCTTCGAGCACTCGCACGAGGAAGACCTACTGCTCAGGGCCTCTCCGAGAAAGCCATCAAGATGGATCTCACCAGCATCGTCTCGATGAACCTCAAGAAAGAAGAAGGACTCGTCAGGATCCAGGAGTTGATCGAGAAGATCGGCATGGCTGCCGTACTAGATCAACTCCGTGAAGTTCGCTCCGACGCCATCGTGGAAAGTTTCCCGGCACTGCCGGACTCCGACCCCCCCCTCCTGTGGCAACCGTCGAAGAACCGAGGAAGAAGAAAAAGAAGAAGACCCAGCGAAAGCACGAGGCCGCGCTCCGCGAGAAGAAAGAAGAACTACCAGCTCCAACAACACCACCAACGCAACCACCGACGACGACGGAGCCGAGCGCCGACACCGCCCCTACTCCGAGGTGCTGCAGTCGGAATCAGACGCGATGTCTTACACCTCCTCTGTTTTCAGGGAGGGTTTCGACAGCGAGGACGACTTCATGGAAGTCGTCCCCAGCACAAGGAAACGTCGCCGGGAGGTGACCCCCGAAGAACCGCAACCGGCCTTCACGACCAATCGCTTCTCGCACGGAAGCCCCGTCAAGTGTAGCCAGCGAGTGCCGCCGATTGTCCTTCACGCGAAGTGCAAGTGGTTGGAAATCTCGCGGGTTTTCACACGGCGAGGTCTAGTCGTCGCAAAGGCGAAAAACGCCGGCGTCGGGACGGGACTTCGGGGGGATCCGCGAAGTTCTGGACGCCGAGAGGATCCCCTATCACACCTACCAGAAGACGTTCGAGAAGCCGCAGAAAATCGTGCTGCGGGGCGTCTTCGAGGTCATCACCACGGTGGAAGTGGAAGAAGAGCTCGTCCGAAGAGGCCATCCCGTCGTCAGCGTCCACCGCATGCACCGCGGGCCGGTGAGGATCCTTACGCCTCTGGTCCTCGTCTTTCTGGACAGGACCGGGGGGGCTATTTTCCGGACCAAGGAGCTGTTCGGACTGAAGATCCAAGGGGAACACCCGAGGAAGAAAGCGACGATGGGCCAGTGTCGTCGCTGCCAACGCTTCGGCCACTCGCAGCGATGCTGCAAAGCGGCTCCGCGATGCGTGAAATGCACCGGGTCGCATCACACCGGGGACTGTGCGAAGACCCGAAACACGCCAGCCACGTGTGCGAACTGTAGCGGTTCGCACCAGGCCAACTACAAGGGGTGCCCGCGGTATCCCCGAGTAGCGTCGAAGGTCAACGCATCAGCTCCGGGAGATCGGCCCACTGCATCCGCGAACCGGGGCCGTCCAGCTCCGCAAAACCGACAGCGCGCGGCACTGTCGAAGTCCGCTGGTTCCCTGAACTGGCTGGACTCGCTCGGAGGACTCGACTTCGCCAGCCTCTTCAACGCGCTGAAGACCCTCGGTCAGCAGCTTTGCGACGCCTCCGGCATCGCGGAAATGCTGACCGCCGTCGGACGGTTCGTGAAGGACCTCATGGCAACGCTGGGAGCCTAGAAGAACAGCCAAACAACATCCAGGGCAACAACCCATCTTCCAGGTCGGCCAGCGCCAACAAAATACCGAGCGACGCAGTTAGCGTTTCCAGCGCTGCGTTCGCATTCGGGCGGCCCGGGCGTTCCCCGGTCCGTCTGCTCTTACTAGGGTTTTTCCGAGGTTTCCCCTAGTGATGAAGGCAAATGCCGGAGCAGTACTTTCCTCGGCCCCACGCTCATCACCCCTTCGACGACGCACGACGCTCACGTTGTTCACTTCTCTCCATCCAGCCGATTCCGCGTTCGCAATCGCGTTCGCCGAACACCGTCGCGGCGTCGCCGAAACCGCGCTCGCCGCCGCTCCCTCTCTTCTTCTGGAAGGACGCCGCCGCGCCGTACATCGCGCATCATCACTGCTACTGCTGTCCCGCCATAGTCTCACCGCTTCTTCGACCAGCCGGGGCCAACAACGCGAACCTTAGACGAAATCTACGTCGCTACCACCATCAACGAGCATCAAGTTGGCTGAAGAAGCTCCACAGGGAGCTTATAACGGCCTCCCGCCTCCGGCGGGGAATTAACTTTTGACTTGACTTGACTTGTAGGTAGGATTGGATACGATAAGTAACATTTTCCGTTTAAGGTTTTTCGTGTCTAGCATTCTGGCGTTTTCACCAAAGTACTTGTATTTCGTCACTTGATTTAATTATAAACGCCAGATAGTTAGAATTCGTGGGAAAACTAGACTTTTTCATAATTTCCACTACGAGCGCATGCCCACACCTAACTCGTTGAAATTTTCACCAGATTACCTAAATACCTTTCTGCGTCGATGTGTAGCAACGCCAGAAAGTTGGGATTCGGGTATTCTTTTTCTGTCAGTGGCGCTTGTACTATAATAACTATTATTATTTTGTATCCGATCAAAATAAATATCTATTTTAGAAAATTATACTGTAATTACGAGTATATTAAAATAAAATTAATTTTTTAAAAATCTGTAATAATTACTATGTTTTTTAACAAAGTTCTCCAGCTAAAGTTGCGGTAAAATTCAGGTCAATTTCGGTATATCGGTAGATGTATTTCAAAATCGGTAGATCTACCGAATTTTCGGTAGACGAAACGGCGCTAAGATTAGGTATAAAATCTACGCAATAGCAATGGGCTTGTTTCACGTGTCAAATATATGAATTTTGTTAAAATTCACGTATACTACCTTAAATAATGATTACTTTTCTATTTTCGTAAGTTTTTGTTTTCGTTTTTAAATAGCATTAAATTAAAAACTGTAATTAAGTTTAAACGTTGCTCTAAAAGCTCCAATCAGACTATTGGTGTTAGTTCTTTCTACAAACAATTTGTGGGAAATATACCCAAATTCGCCTTTAACAATTCTACTTCTATTTCTTGTTTGTTAATAATTATTATTGTTATTATTAGAATAATGAAAAAAAAACAACACAAACTTATACGAGTAAGCAATGCAAAATAATTTTAAGGTTTATGTTATTATCTGTGATGTTAGGTTAGGTTACAAACAGATTAAAATTACCGACATCATATGGATAGACCGGGCGTGCAGCAAGAACTTGGGTAGTTTGTTTGAAACCAACATACACAGGGCGAGAGGGATGAAAGGTGAGGAGGGGTTTCCCTTTGCAGCAGTGGCAATTCGTTTAATTAAGGAACACAATTTTTAAAAATACATTTAACGAGCATACAATTTATTATAAGTAATCATTAAGTACAAAGTAGTAAAATAATAACAGTTTCTGTAATAGTGTAATTTCAATTATAACAAATACCGATAGAAACGTTTTTGTACCGGAATATGCCATTTTACTATATTCTCCATCACTGTTCTCTTAACATGGCGGGAATTACTGTTTATAATTGAAGTACTTGCAAATAATATGATCGTGTGGAGACTTTCTCAAAGATTCTTTTGCACATGTAACAGGATCTGTTGAGAAGGGTAAATCTTAAGGAAGACCTGCTATGAGTGCTGAAGCTGTCGAAGAAGTGAGGCAAGTAATCGAAGAAAATTCACAAACCTCACTTTGCAGAATGTTACTTCAAACGAATATCCCTTGAAGTACATGTCAGAAAATTGTTAAAAAGCAACTGAAGTTATTTCCTTTCAAAATAACAACTGTGCAAGAACTTACACCACCAGATTTTGGTAGTCGTAGAGAATATTGTACATAGTTTGAAATCAATACAAACAACGATTTGCTGGATTTGTCTTTTTACTCCGATGAGGCCTGGTTCCATTTATCTGGGTATGTAAATTCACAGAATTTTAGAATGTGGAGTGCTGAAAATCCTCACCGTTTGAGTGTTTGGATAGCAGTGTCTCGCAGAAAGCTTATTGGTCCTATATCTTTTCATGACACTGTCACTGCTGAAAGATATAGAGAAATTTTAAATGACTTTGTTAATGAACTGCACGATGACGAACTCCAACGAGGTTATTTCCAGCAGGATGGAGCTGCAGCTCATACTACACGAGCAACAATTTTTTCCAGATAGAATTATTAGTAAAGGAACAAATATTCCATAGCCATCTCACTCACCCGACTTGATGCTTCTTGATTTTTCCATATTTGGTGATTTAAAAAACTCGGTTTACAAAAGAAGAATGGAGAATTTAAATGAATTAATGGAAGAAATTACAAATCAATGTCATGACATTGATCAGCAAGTACTCCAAAATATCTTTGAAGACAAGAAACGACGAGTAAGAGCATGTCTGAATCACAATGGAGAGCATGTCCAAATGTTTATGTAAAATGTAAAATAAGGAAAACTTTATTCATTTTTGAATAAATAAATAATGTGTTAAAAAAATTATTATTATTATTATTATTATTTAAAAGGTTATTTTTTAATTTTATTTAATTTAATCTTTGCTCTCTTATGTTATTTGTGATTGTATTAGTATTTATGTTGTTAGCTATGTATAGAATATTTATTTTTGATGTTGCTGGTGTGAGCATATGCATAAACTTTTTTAATAAATTGCAGACCATATTTTTTTATTTTGTAATTATTTTCTTTATTTTTAGCTACTGACATCAAAAAGAATTTGTTCTTCAACACTTTATCTTAGATTAGTTGCATTCCTTCACATTAATTCTTTAAAAAGAACATAAAATTAGGCAATCACCATAACAACGATGCAATGCGTGTAACGTGACAAACATTCTAATACATATCCTGTTTTTTAAAAGTAAAAATAATTTTGTATTTGCCTGCAGCAGCGTTGCCAAGCTTAAATCTCTTTTTTTTGGTTTGTGTGACAGATCTAAGTACGTTGGAACCTTCGTGTTTTCAATTTTCAATTAATAGGTTGAGAAAGGCTGCTACCTAAAACTTTATTGGCATTTATGGGACACCCTATATATGTAGAATTACGTGTACTACGTAAGGGTAGTGGAGAAGAAGTATAAAAGACCAATGTATTTGTTTTCAAAAGTTTTAATTAACTGATGTGCTATTACATTATATTAAACACATTAGAATTATGTTGGAAAAGCCTTTCTAAAAGTTATGCAGAGCAAATAGCATTAGTATTTTCAAACAATGCGCATGCCAGTGTACATATGCGTGATAGCATGGCTTCGTGTTAGTTTACGAGAACTACTACATCTGGAAATATTTCATCGTTAAGTAATATCTTCAGTGTTTTCAAGGCTCTGCCATAATTTTTCTCAAATATGGTTAGCTATCGTGCCTGGTAAAATAAACAAGATTTTAATAATAGTGTGATGTAGTGTGACTATTAATGCAACCACATACAGGATGATCCACATACCTTAAAACTTTCCCCGAGAAAAGTAACGTTAAGAATACAACGATTTACTGTATTGGACGTATTCTGATTACAACTTGAAAGATAATGTCGTTATTTGCAGGAATATCAAACACTGTTACTAGAAAAAGTTGTACAGGACTATTGTCTGTACTTCCTAAAATTATTCTCAAGTACACAAGGTGTTCCATAAAAGCGTAACATATAAAGTTTAAGTTTTCTTAAATAGTAGACTTTGTATATTCGTTTTTATATTTTTTTTATTCCTTATCCGATACTGATTACAACGATATAGTTTTATGAAGGTTTAAACCAAACACTTTCGGCGTTATTCGATTTTTTCTTGTAAAAGATCAACGAATATAATTAATTGCAGTAATAAACTTCGATTTCTAATCTTTAGAAATAATTATTAAAATTTAAACTACATCATTTCTTTTATATGGGGTGGTCGGAAAACGGGAAACACAGTTTTATTCATTTTCTTTAAATGGGACATCCTGTATATTATAATATCGTCTTATTCTATATTCATTACTGGTTGCAACAATATAAGGTTATGTAGGTCTACACCTAACAGTTTTGACGTTATTCCCTTATTTACTGTGAAGTGCTACCACACATCTCAACTGGCCCTGGTATAATTAAGCAGTTTTGTAAATTCACATCTCTAACAAAGTAAAACTGAAAATTTTATTTCTCAAAATGTTTACTGGCGTCTTAGCTCTGAATCTTCTTTCTACAGGACGATCGAGAAGTGCAAATTTTAGTTTTCCTGATTTTCTAAATGAAACAAGTGAAGCACTCTGTTTATCTTAGCATTTTCTTATTTCCTAGTAATTGCTGATCACAGTAATATAGCTTTATAGAGTTTACAATTATTGGTTGTAAAATACAGCCACACTTCTCAATTAGCCCTTTGTTTTGTACCTTTAAAAAGAAAGAATTGAAGCTTGGGCAATTATAGATGCTTACCAGTTATCAGTATTTTAACCATTTGCTTTGTTTATACAAGGTAACAAGAAAGTAGAAACAAGAAAATTAGAATTTTTGTTTGCCCCGTAGAATAAAAGTTAGTTAGCAACCCAACTTCTAGTAAGTGTTTATAAAAAACGATATTTAGTGTTACCTGACTAAAGTTGTGAATTTACGATCTCTTTCATTATACCACAGCCCGTTGAAAAGTTTGATAGCATTTTAGAACAAATACTTAAATAACGCCAAAATTGTAAGGTGTAGACCCACATAATGCTATTATGTTGCAATCAGCAATACATTTGGAATAAGAGGATATTAGAATATACAGGGTGTTTCATTTAACAAATTGAATAAAAAAATGTTTCTGTTTTACCGGTCACCCTGTTAAAAAAAGATGATGTAATTAAAGTTGTAATAATTATTTCTAGAGATTGTAGGTCAAAGTTTGTTACTGCAAGGTTTTTAAAACCAATTGTCTATTAATTATACCAGGGTGACTCGTTATATTTGACGATGTTGCACAAGAGGAAAACAAACAACACCCATTTTGGTTTAGACTCCTCAATATGTTAAATTGTTGTAATCAGTATCAGACGGGGGAAAAAAAGTAGCAAAATATATAGTGTTCCATATAAGAAATCTTAAGCTTCATGTGCCGAGCTTTAATGGAACACCTTCTGTAGCAGAGATTAATTTTAGGAAGTACAAACAATAGTCCTGTACAAGCTTTCCTAGTAACATTTTTTGATATTTTTACAAGTAAGAATAACGATACTATCGTCCGAGCACGGAGACACCCTTATATTTATATAGTATTAAGGAGGCACAGGACGTACAGTCAATTTAAAAGGAAAGGATTTTTTCGGGATTGTACTTTCAAAAACTAATATTTCAACTTGTGATTAAACGACTTTTGGCTTGTTGAAATTATTCTTTTATGTATGTAATTATCAAATCATTACAAAATGATTCATAATTACTATTAAATTTACATGAAATAATTAATTTTTTATTATTAAATATTTTTTTAAAAAATAATAAAAAATTCGGCAGCGTAGCAACTTTAACCGTGTTTGCGCATGCGTTCACTGTATTATATTGTGTTGGTGATTCGTAAGTGTGTATGTTTACAAATAAAACAGAGATGAAATTTATTTAACAAGATTCTTAAAAGCAATAAAAAATGAACGAAGAAGAAAAACGTTATTTTTGGAAAGGTAAACTAGTCACTGAAAAAATTTATAACCAACGGATTGCACAGCGCAAATGTGGACAAAAAAAAAGTTCGAGTGTCTAAGTCAAAAAAAGTTATCGCTAACCTATTGAATTATTTGAAAAATTTAAAAACTACAATTTTATAAAACGTTTAATAATTTTTGCAGTATTAAAAAATTTGGGCAATAATTTATTTATTACGAATTATTATTAATTTTGTTATGTCTTATAATATACAATAAAAGTTTTTTAAAAACTTTAACATTTATTTTTTGAAATACGATCTCCTTGAATTTTGAATTTCCCTCTCAATTCGCCGTTGCGACTGCTGACTGCTTTTTAAGAATTGGTGTTTTTTAAAGTTAATTATTTTCATAAATAAGAATCCTTGACATAATTTTTTTTTCAATAATTTCTAAAATTTTTTTTTGTGCACATGTAGTTTTTCAGAGCAGTGTCACCATTTCTTCATAGCTAACA
>VTPC01003528.1:0-15423 GCA_011009095.1 Ignelater luminosus | reverse complement strand
ACTTCATTGTTTCTATCATGCAACATAACCTAAGATGTGCTTAAAAATCGTGTTTGTTTTTCGTTGGTTTCACCAAAATTGGAATAAATCTCTTTACCTTCGGCCACCTAATTGTATTCTATGAGTAATTCTCTACCTGCCGATACCTAAAACTTGCTCTCAAAACGTCGTTTTCCTAAGGGTAGCTATATCGAACAATTACCACTAGAAATAACTGAAACATTTAGAAGCATGCATTTGCATATTCAGACCCTCTTAATATAACTTTAGTTAAAAAGAAGACAAGTCACAAGTCAGCGATCAGCAGTAGACTAAAAAAAACTAGAAACAGAACTGTTTCAAAAAAAAATTTTGGTAGAAATAGATACTACTCTCAAAAGGGCAATGTCTTTATAGTTTCTTGCGACAATAATCTTATAGATGCCCTGCAAGAATGAAAAGACAAAATCAGTTTGTTAGAGAAAGATTAAGTCTCTTTGGGAGGGACATTTCTGATCATAGTCAATTAGAGTCAACAACAGATTAAACAGATAGAATTCGAAACTGAACGTTATAGATTAGCACCTAAAAGGTCGCAAAGAGAAGAATAAAATTCAAGTCAATCAATCAGAGCTCTTTTAAGACAAAGATAAACTCACGACTTCTGGAGTTTATGGATAGTTAACGTCCAGACCTTAAAGTCAAGAACAAAGCCAACAATGAGGTTTTTCCAGATAAAACTGCGACCGGATGCTCTGCAAGGTCACGATGAAAGGCTAGGACGTAACACTCATCCAACCAGCTTAAAGCTATAAGAAAAAGGTGAATGGTCTTAAAGATAGGTGACACAGTGCACAGAATTCTGACACACCTAGGTTTAAAGACCTGGAAACTGCTAACACTGAAGCATTTAATGGATAAGAACTAAAAAAACTTTATCATTAAACTTTTCACACAATGACGCAGAATTCAACATCAAGGAATATAGAGAGTCCAGTAACAAAAAAGCTAATGTATCATAAACAAAAAAAGAGGTGAGTTTCAATTTGAATTTATTGTGCCAAGTAACCTCGACGTGTAAATAAAGTAATGAAGTGATTTTTTATAATTTCTTTATTCAATTAAAATTACAATTCCACATTGTCTCCTTCAAAGTAATTGCCTTGGGAAGCCATATGTACAGTGATGGAGATGATTTTTCCGCTCTTCATAGCAGTACTGAAATTGCTTTCAGCTAGTCGGTTACGGCAGTTTTAATGTCTTCTAATGACCAAAAATGACGTCCTTTGAGGTGAGTTTTCAATCTTGGAAAGTCACAGGGACCAAAGTCGGAGGAATAAGAGAATGTGACAAGGCGTATTGTAATGCAGCACCCAGCTGTTCTTGATGCTTCGTCTTACACGCAAGACCTTTTTCTAAGTCTTTCAAGAACTTTTCGGTAGAAAACACACAAGATCCCCGATTCTGGCAACATCTTCGTCAGTTCTTGCAGTTGCAGGCCTTCCGCTGCGAGGTTCATCTTTAACCTGTTCTCTTTTTTCTGAAAATGCTTTAAACCACCTGAATACCTCGGCCATTAACAAACCATTGCCTCCATAGGGCTGCTGCAGCTTTGTAAAAGTTTCTGTCGCACTGTGACCCGGTTTGTAACAAAACCAGTTTGATATCACTAAATATTGAATTTAATAATTTCTTGGGTCAATCATTCTACACAAACATTAAATTATTAATGAAGTCTTTATACTACATAGATCTTATAACATTTTAAATTAAGTAAATTAATTAAAAAAAATTTTTTTTACCGCGGGTTGTTGACCCACCTTCCCTCTAAACCCAGTGTTGTCACATCGAACGCTACATTGCCACTTTCATTAATTTATTTTCACGCTTAGTAGACCTACGAACGATCCTGCGTTTGTCATGCGCAAAGGTCAGAAGATTACTCGTATGAGAATAACTACTAAGTAGGTTAGTAGCTATGAATTCAGACAGGTAGAATAGTATAACACAATCTCAGAAAAACTGATTAGACGTTCTTTCAGACAGGCTTTAATATTTGTGCAATTGCAGTAGAACAGTTAGAGGAGACCATAATAACAGCTCAAAAACACAACTGTCTTCAAGTATTAAACGACAGTAATTAATGCACTGCTTACTTGTATGAAAACTTTGCTGAAATGTCAAAGGAAGTGCACAAACTCTTTAGTATTAATACTACTGTTTGACGTGAGATCGGTCTGCATCACTACCGTAGTGGACAAACTCACTTGTATAAAAACTTCTAGATTAACATTGACCGGGAGATTTGGTACAATACTGGAGCAAATAAATTTGTTATCTTTTGGGTTGATGGATCGAATTCATTAGAAGACATGGAAGCAAAAATCAAAAGTGAAATTTTTATTTTTCTAAAGTGGTCAAAACTTATTGTTGTCTTCATGCATTAAGTATCCTGACAGACCAAAATACAGTTAACAGATTTCAAGGCAAATAAAGATGCCAAACCAAGTAGCTATATTTTTTGGCTCAAGACCTAAGATTATTTTCAAGTGCTTTATAAAGAAAGCTATACAAACAGATCGAAGGATCTAAACTGGGCTGATCTATAGAGTCATGAAAGGAACTCTTTGTAAGGATGATATGAAGACAGTAGGACACGTCTTATGCTGCTACGAGTTAAGAACTTGTTTTGACTGCTTAAAGATAACAGAACTAACTGGAGTAAACATAATCAAAATTTCTGGCTACAACGCATGTGGTTGAAATGAATAGTTCCAGTTTTATTAAAAACGTTTAAGTACAGATTGTATTGTGTATAAAAGAAAATTGGACCTGACTCGGTAACACGCTATAAGTTGTCAAAACAGTTAATACTTGAACTAATATTAAAATGTTGCTCCAAATACAAAATTTAAACATTCTCTACTGGTAATGTAACTTTCTGTTTTATTTTGTGATCTTGAGACAGTGGCATTACTACAATAACAGTATTTAATACTCTTAACAAAGAGTGGACTTCCAATGTTATAGTATCCTAAGTTTTGAAATAGATACGCTGCATTAGCTGTAGATTTATTGGGGCATCTTTTGTGCAATTGGACGTGCCTGGAAATTTACATTACAAGAGGCATTCTCAAGACATTACAGCTATTGTTCAAAGACAAGAAAGAATTGAATGAAGTAAAAATTGCAACATAAATTACCATAATAGTTAATGTCGAACTATACCGAACTAGTCAGTTGGTGGTCTCAATTAAGAATTTATCGCTTAAAATTGTATTATTCTATTTTTTAACGATTTTTGCTGAAGCTAAAATTCATTCAATAAGTAATCTTGGATGCTTTAGTTTTTTAGAAGTAACAAACATAAATTACCACTAAATAATAAAATAATTGATCAAAATAATTCTGAAACTTGGTTTTCTGTTTAATCTAAATTAGGTAGCTCTTTCTACGTAAATAAATTTTTTATTTTCACTGATGCGAAATAAAGCAAGTCGTCTAAGAAGCAGACTTTATTTATTGAGAACGAAAAGAAAAAAAAGTATCGAATTTCTTTCAATTAAGCTTGAAAATATTTTATTAAGTCTTTTTTAGGCTTGATGGGTATAGTAAGAAAATAATGCTTTGAAGTTGTTACGAACATTTATAAAAGGCCGTTTTTCCGCTTCAACTACCATGAAAAACAGACTTACGAAGTTAGGTATGTAATAATATTATAGGTTGTACGTACCTACTACTACCTTTAGAAATTCAATCACATCGAATCTTTTTATAGACCGCTGAACGAATATACATTGTAATTGATTAGATTGGAAATGAGATCTGTAGAAAATGTTATTTTATTATATTGGTCAGATTTCCTGTACGTGATTCGAATCGAAATAATAAAAACGGGAACTGATTGTTACTATTTTCATAAAGATGCTGAAACTTGCTTTGTTTTAGATTATACCTTGTAGAAATAAATGAAGTTGACATATGAACTTTAGATATTGTACGTGCAGATAATGATTTGTAATATCGCTGTAATAATGTGTAGTATCCAATTTCAATTTCATGTTCAATTGCCACACCTTTGTGATTCTTTATCTGTTTGACATCAATAATTAAATGTGATCTTTGAGTACGTGAAATGCCGAGTTTACAATAAGGCAGCAAAAAATATTATTCTTTACTTTGCTTAGAGGCAAATATTTTTATTTTTATTCGTATATCTATGCTTGTTTTAAAAAGTTTGTTCAGTATGAAACCACCCTACATTTAATTCTAATTTAAGGCTGCTATTCTTTCTCCTTAAACTTATGTCTTGTCAAAAATACTTAAGTTTCGAGTTTCTTCATCCTTTAATTTATTTTTGTTTAGTATAAACTTTAGTTTTTATCCAAATATTTATTTTTCTGATTTGGTTATCGTGACAAATTATGAAAACGGTAATCAATCAGTAAACATCAATAAAATTTCCGGGATTCGGAATAAATCATTTTTGCTTCTAAATAAATGCCGCGCCGTCAACATCTTAAATTCAAAACAGTCAAACTCATCAAACTCGAGTATTTAATAGAACAATGACAAAAATAAACTATAATATCTTGAAACTTTGATTTATTTATATTGAAATGAATTTAATGTCAAACCTTGATTTTGCGTTCTGCCGGATACTGTTTCTCGGCATTGTTGTTTGTTTGTTCCTGTTACGTTAGCGAATATTGAATATTGCTAGCGGGCCAATTCAGAAGTCCGTCAAGCTTATTGAACCAATCAATTCTCATCGACCAAGGAAATCTATAAGCAGCTAAACAATAGTTCTGTCAGTTTTATGTTTTATTATTATTTCTGCAGATAGTTTGTGAAAAATAAAATGTCAACTGAAAACCGAATTCGAATTGACTGTGTAAATAAACAATACAAAAATATGCTTTATAGCTATCATTGTTCTATTAAACACTTAATGAGCTTGATGGGTTAGACTGTTTCTAAGAATTGAATTGTTTTGTTTCTAATACTACTAATCACTAATTTAAGCTTTATTTCTACTGTAACCACAGGCATAAATTCTTTATTTTTATGTTATTGTTTTTCATGAAATTGTTTTTGATGTTTGAAGGGTTACTTATTAAATCGGAATATGATCCAGCCTTCTTGCCAAAAGTCAAAAAGTACTTGTAGTAGCTAACTATATTCATCTATTTAATTAAGATTTGCTTTGTGTGCTCATCAAAGTTATATTCTCCTCTTTCCAGCTAAGCAGCTTCAAAAATGTCTGTGCTATCAAAAGTTCCATTTGAAGTTTCTACTTTTTGAAAAAAAAATCTTTATGTGTACAACTAAGTGTAGGAGTATTTTCCCAAGCTGCCTGCAGTATATTTCTTACAAACAACTCCACGTCTTCATCAAGTTGTTGCTCATTTTTTAATGGTACAGAAAGATTAATATTTTCTTCAAGACTCATCTTAAAGCTTTTCCAGTCAGTGTGCTTGTTTACTAACATCGGGCAAGCTTCTTTCTCTATTACAGTTTGACTTAATGTTAAGATAATTGGTGAATGGTCTGAATTCATATCCCAACCTTCTTTTATTTGTATGTAATTTGCAGGAATGTTCTTTACAATATAGAATTCTATCAAATCTGGTATTTTATTGTAGTCCGTCGGCCAGTATGTTGGCTTTCCAGTAGACATCACTTCGCATTTATACTCTTTTATAGCTTCATAAAGTTCTTTGCCTTTGGTCGCAGTCAATCTTGATCCCCAAGATATATATTTTGCATTGAAATCCCCTCCAATAATAAATCTATTACCTTGTCTGTTTAGAAAATCAAGATATTGGGTTCGTTTTAGTGCATGTTTTGGTGGACAGTAAACTGCCACTACTGTTATTTGATAGTTTTTCGTTCTTACATTGACTGCAGTAGCTTGTATTTCTTCTGTTTCGTTTCCAATTTCTTCATAATGTTTTCTTTGATTATTATTGCACTACCCCCTTTAGCAGTGTTTGCTGGATGTATGGTGTTGTAGACCTTATAACCTTTAAATTTAATATGTGTTTGTTTTGTGAAATGTGTTTCACTTATGAGACAGATGTCAATTTTTTCTATGTCGAGGACTGCTTGTAATTCTTGCTGATGTTGTAGCAGTCCGTTAGCATTCCAGGCCATAATTCGAAGATCATTAGCCATTTTTATTTTTAGGGATGGCTCCTTGTCTGCCATATTCAAGCTTAATTAATCTTTCGTCAAAGCTTTTCATTAAACTTGCTTGTTCATTTAATTTGCTTAGAATTAGCTGCAAATTTTGTTCGATGTCTGTAGTTTGTTTGGTGCTTTCTTTTCCTTTATCTGTCTGTATTGGCTCTTTCAATATTTGACTGTATGGTACATGATTTGTTTTTTTGTAAGAATTTAATTGTGTTGCATATTCTTTAATTTCATTTCGGACAGGTTGTTTTGGTTTTTCTACTTTCTTCATCCTGTTTGTTTTTATTTTTTGAAGTTCTTTTGCTATATTACATCCACGGTAGTTGGCTGGATGGGCCTCTCCACAATGGACACATTTTGGCTTCTCGTTTCTTGGTTTGGTACAGTTCCTAGTATGATGTTTCCCAGTGCATTTGACACATCACGATTCTTTGGCACAGTAGCGTTGGGTATGTCCATACGCTTGGCAATTTTTACACTGCGGAATTAGTTTTGAAGCCCTAATTGGTTCTATTTGGACTCCGATGCCCAGAATATCCTTAATTTCATAAATTTTGTTAATATCTTCATCATGGCTAAACACTAACGTAAAAATGTCCAGTGGTTTCTTTGTTTTCCACTTTAATTTGTTAATTACATCTATTATTTTATAGCCTCTTTTGACCTGTTCTCTGGCTATTTTTTCTCTATTACAGTCATGGGGTAGATATTTTACTACAACTTTGATTGGCCGGTTTTGTTTATTTTCGTAGGAGTGCCACGAATAGCCATTTTCACTTAGCATTTTTGTCAGTGCTCTATAGCATTCACCATCAGGCACATTTATTTTAATGTTTCTGTTATTAATTATTTTTATTTGAAATCCTATCATAATTTCGCTCACTTCTTCATGTAGTTTTTCAAAATTTTTAACACTATCTATTATTACTGGCGGAGGTTGTTGAGTTTTCTTAGCTTTAATTTGTGTAATTTTAGTGGCTTGTTTTGTAGGTGGGGTTAATGAAGTATCCATTCTTCTTTTCTTAGTTCCCTTTCCTTTCACTTAGAAAAAGAACTGCAGGAAATAACTACCCAAAAGAAATTAGACAAATAATAACCGAAAAAAGAAAACAAAGACGAAGGTGGCAACAAACAAGATCACCCCAAGATAAAACAAAGTTAAATAATCTTAGTCAACAATTGAAAAGAGAAATAAAACTGCTAAAAAATGACACTATTAACACATATCTGAAAGAACTTACCAACGATGGTTGTACAGACTATTCTCTTTGGAAAGCAACAAAGAGATTAAAAAGACCGATCCTGCAAATCCCGCCACTAAGAATGGGAAATGGAAAGTGGGCACGGAGTAATCAACAAAAAGCAGAATTGTTTGGAAATCATCTAGAAAACATCTTTCAAGACAGCGAAGAATTAGCAGAAGAATTAACAACAGAAAATTCAATACAAGAGAAAGAAAATATACGACTCACCTCTCCAAAAGAAATAATCAATGAAATTAAAAATAATATCAATCCAAAAAAATCTCCAGGGTTCGATTTAATAACTGGGAAAATACTCAGAAATCTGCCTAAGAAAGCCATAGTAAAATTAACAAACTTAATAAGTGCATCCTTCAGACTGCGATATGTGCCAAGTTTGTGGAAAGTCGCGGAAGTGATTATGATACCAAAACCTGGCAAGCAACCACACGAAGTGACATCATACAGGCCTATTTCCTTATTACCAGTAATTTCAAAATTATTTGAAAAATTACTACTCAAAAGGTTGAAACCTTTTATTGAGAGACAAAAATTAATATCAACACATCAATTTGGATTCAGAAACAAGCATTCCACGATTGACCAAATCCACAGAATAACAAGTATTATTGAGAAGAGCCTCGAAGAAAAAAAAGTTTGTTCTACAGTCTTTTTGGATGTGGCCCAGGCATTTGACAGAGTTTGGCACAAAGGGCTAATACACAAGTTAAACTCATATTTCCCAGAACAGTACGTAGAAATATTACATTCATATATATCCGATAGATTCTTCAGAATAAAGCAGGAAGATGCCTATTCTGAACTAAAAGAAATTGAAGCGGGAGTGCCACAAGGAAGTGTCCTAGGTCCGGTTCTATACCTGCTATATACTTGTGACATTCCACAACCAGAAAATAACACAATAGCCACATTTGCGGATGACACTGCTATAATGGCAATTGGAAATAATAATGAAGAATCAACTGAAAAACTACAAACCGCTATTCAAGAAATACAGAAATGGACAAAAACATGGAAAATCAAGCTGAATGAAAGTAAGTCAGTACATGTAGATTTTACAAACAAAAAAATAGAACCAATACCAGTAAACATTAATGGTCAACAAATACCCTACTCAAACCAAGCTAAGTATCTGGGCATGACCCTAGACGCAAAACTGCGATGGAAGCCTCATGTCAAAAAAATACAGAAAAATGTACTGGCTGATTGGTAGGAATTCCACTCTGTCTCTGCATAATAAAATTTTGTTATACAAACAAATACTTAGACCAGTTTGGACTTACGGAATTCAGCTCTGGGGCTGTACCAAACAAAGTAATAAAACAATTATACAACGAGTCCAAAATAAAGTGTTGAGAAGTATGGTAAATGCACCTTGGTACTCTAGAAACAGCGACCTCCATCGAGACCTGGAAATGGAGACTGTGGATGAAATTATCACAAGATTCGCCAGACAACATGAAAGCATGTGAATGTTGAAGCCATCCAGCTCCTTGACAACACGCAACTAGTGAGAAGGCTCAAAAGACTTAAACCTTTTGAGCTAATTTGAATTAGTGTTAGACATAGCGTAACCATTACACAAGTTCACCTCCAACATCATTAGCAATATTTTACAAAAAAATTTTTTTTTTGTTTTTCAGTTTGGTTTTTTTCAGGTTGCTACCTAGAACGACCGTCACCGGTCAATTTGACCGGCTAATTTTTATGTAGTTCTGCTTTAAGTCTTTGTGTCTAAATTAAAACTTTACGATTATTTTTTAATTATTTGGTATATTTATGTATTTATATCATTTCATAACATGTCAAGGTGACAGAAACTTGTTTTGTACAAGTCTGAACAATCACAACTTGTTCAACATTACTAGACGCATGCGCACTTGTTTTGCGATTGCGCATTCTAATTGAACGCCTGTGCACATATGCTTTTACGTCAAAAACTTATATTCTTATAGTTGTATGTGGTCTCGCAAAGGTCTTACACCTGAACAAGCGTTATCTTATTTAGATGAACTGGAAGGTCTTTCAGAAAGTAATTTCGAACATTCTGAAAATGAAACATATTCTAGAGTTTTACGGAAATCTAGTGAGAGTAATTCTACAAGTGAAATTCAAGCAAGTGATACGACACTAGAAAATTCTCTTAGTGTAGCTAGTTGCAGTTATAAAACAAGTGATGTAAAACGCAGCAACTCTTCCGACCTGACTGTTACAAAAAACAAAAATTCCATGTCACCGTAATGTCCAATCAAAATTTTATTTGATCCAGAAAAAGGAAAAAGGATTTTTATTAGAAAAAAACGAAACCTGCACATCGAAAGACGGAACAAAATGGTAGTACCTGCAAATGAAATTCGTGCAGTAAAAACTGCCCAGCGTAACATTTTGAAAGATAATCCGGGGCCAACCTTTTATGCAAAGCAAAAGACCAACAAAGACAAAATAAGCATATTTTGGAGATTGTTTGTTGACAACTACATGTTGAAGATAATAAAGAACTGTACCAAAACGGAAGCTAACAACAAATTAGAAAATGTTAACTGGAAGTTATCCTTCGAAGATCTAGATGCTTTTATTGGTATTTTATATGCTTGAGGAGCATACGCATCTAGCAAGCTGGAACTGGACAGTTTGTGGCCTACAAAATGGGGACCATCATTTTTCCAAGAAACGATGTCAAAAAACCGTTTCAAAGAAATAATGAAATTTTTACGATTTGACATTAGAGCCACTAGACGAAAAAAGCTACAGCACGATAAATTCGCTCTGGTATCAGATATATGAAACCGATTTATATACAACTGCAAAATATGTTACGTTCCAGGCGAAAATATAACTGTTGATGAACAGTTGTTTCCGACATGTCAAACAAACCTGATAAATTTGACATTAAATTTTAAATTGAAGTTGATACAAAGTCTAAGTATGTACTAAATGCTTTTTCTTATTTGGGAAAAGATGAGACAAGACCTCAAGATCAAACTTTGTCAGAAAACGTTGTTTTTCGACTTCTAGAACCGTTTACCAAAAAAGGAAAAAATGTTACAACTGACAATTGCTTCGCTCGTGTAAAACTCGCCGAAAAACTGGCAAAGTTGAATACAACTATAGTAGGAACGATGAACAGATCTAGAAGAGAAGTTCCGGAACTTGTCAAAAGCAACAGAGGAGATCTACATATATGAAACAGTACTACTGAAGACAGACAATGATAACTGCATTCTTACAGTTTATCAAGCATAACCGAATAAAAATGTACTTCTTCTTAGTACATTACACACATCTGTTACAATAAACACAGATGAAAAAAGAAGAAACCTGATATTGTGCTATACTATAACGACACAAAATATGGTGTTGATGTTGCAGATCAGATGGTTAAAAAATATACTGTAAAAGCATCGTCACGAAGATGGCCTGTACATATTTTTTACAATATTCTGGGTCTTGCAGCTATTAACGCCTACATACGATACAAAGAAATCACAGGAAAAAAAATTAAAAAACGAGATTTTTTGTTACAACTGACAGAAGAATTGGAGGAGAGTATAAAAGAAAAGAAGCCGTAAAAGAAGGAACTTCCCAAGAAAAAGAAGAGATAAACAAGAAACAAGCTGGAACAAAGACAAAAATACAAAAAAGAAAAACCTGTCAGACACAGAAGTGTGAAAACAAAACATATGATGCTTGTGAAAAGTGTAAAATGTATGTTTGTGGCAAATGTAGCAAAAAAATTACTTAATGTAAAAACTGTGTGTAATTATTCATAAATTAATGAATGTTTAACCTTATTTAAACAATTTTAATTTGAATTATACAAATTGTTCAACAAATTAAAAAAAATAAAAAATTACAAGACTGGTCAATTTGACCGGAAGCGCGGACGTTCTAGGTAGAGCGTTTTTCTGGCCGTGCTAGTGTTAAAATTTTGGCCATCATTATTACCAGACCTGGCAATACTGAATTTTTTATTCAAGGATTTATAAAAAGCATTTCGGCCTCTGCTGTCAATCGAGTTGTCTTAGAACATAGATTTTTGTTATTCTGCAATTTGTGTATATTCCCAAGCTTGCCTTTCTTGTCATATCTTTTTCAATAAAGATGGAACAAACCATACATTGGTGTAGATGTGGTAGTTCGAAAGCCTTTCCAAAAATAAAATTCTTTGAGAGATTCCACGTAGAAAGTAAAAATAAAGTTTTGATGTGTGAAAACTCCCAGTTTCTAACCGTAAAACAAAGACTGTCTATCATAATATGAAAATTATGTCCAGGACACTAAGATTTGGTTAGAACCAGTCTCTAACAAAGAAAAATCAAGAAAGTGGACTTCGTACACCGTTCGGAATTAAGTTGTGCTTGTGGCAGCTCAAATTCAAAAATGGGCAAAGTTAGCATGATGATTTTGATCTACAATGCTTACCCAAAAATAAAATCAAAATACTAAATCATAATAAAAGGCCAAACTAAATTTGGCCGAAGACAAAATTCAAAACAAAATACACCATTCGTTTCCAACATTAAAATTTAGAAATATCAAATTTATAATCACGTTATAATCTTTAATTATTATCGAACTTGTCAAAAAGAACAAAAAAGACAAATATTTAATGAACAGAACAAGCATTTATTAATGCAACATGATTAATTGTTAAGTATCCAAATATTATAAATAATGATCAATAAACATTGATTATTGGTTAACAATAGATAGGTAAATAAAGTAAAAATGAACTAACAAAATTAGTTTTTAAAAATATAAGATTAACTGTAATTTGTAGCGACTTCAAATATTTGCAATCTAAATTATTAAATTAAATTGTTTAATATAAAAACAAAATAATCTTTTAAACTCAAACTGATTAAAGTTGTTATATCAACACAAGGATTAAAACTTTCTAGAAATGGTCCTTAAAATCTATTTTATCAATTACTTTATTAATTAAACTTTCAGGCGTCTAGCTCTGAGCTTTAATGACTCTCTGAATTATAACTTTAATCACTATGCCAAATATAAAGAAATCCTTGCATCGAGAATACAATTTACTAATGATTATTAATTTTAAAGTTATAACTGGGATTTACTTGCCAAATGTCGATAGTTACAGTCAGGGAATTTTGAGGGTCCTTCTCGACGATCAAACAAGATACCCGCGGCATTCCTTCAACTTTATGGACTCTGACAGAATTGTTTTGTATGTTGACTATTACACAAATAATATCGTCCGAAAAGCGTCACTTTATATCAGAAATTTACAGCAAAGTTCGTACCATGTAATTATGTTTAAAAAGGTCTAGTCCGAGACAAGCGCGTTCAATCAGCAAAACACAAAAGTTTAAACAGAACGGTAATTTCACACGAGAATAAAAATGTCCAACATAGGAGAAACATTTTTTTACCAAAACACAAAAATTTAAATAAAACAGCAATTTCACATAAAATTAAATTTTTTTTGGAGATATTTGAAAATACACTAAAAACTCCACGACAAGCCGGCACCGGTACGGCGAGGTGTTGACAAGCCATTTGCACTGCCCCCTGGGTGAATATAGTCGTTCCGTTCTGTGCTACATCTCGTCAGGTTTTGCTTGAAAAATTTTTCATTTCCTACATCTCTTGCTCAAAACCTCCCTAAACAATAATGTGTGTTTAAAATGAGTGCAAGTATCTGACAGGCCCATTCCTCAATAAAGATTAAGCCTTTTTTTCATATAACTTTTTTTAAAGTTCATTGTTTTGGAGATAGATGTCAGATGTCAAACTTTCATTTAAAATTTCCTGTTTTCTCAATATTCTGAGAACTAAATGAAATATCGTGATGATAAGTTTTTTACTGCCTTGTTACGCTAAGTTGTCAACTATTCTACTTAGTTTTGCGTTTGACATCTCTATCAGAGGGGGAGGTAATAGGCTAGCCGTCTACGCTAAACGAAATTGTTAGGCCACTAAATTATTATTATTTTGGAGTCAGCAATCGATTTGTTACAAAAAGTTACTTCTGCGTTTTTCTGTAGAATGCCTCGTTATTTAGTAAAATCAAACTTTTGAAAACCTTTCAAGCCCAACGACCTATGGTAAGGTCATAAGTCAATTCAAAAACAAAATGCAATTATTTTCATCGCATTCTTCAACAGGAATTAAGTATTTCTTGTCATATAACGCTTTTCCCTAAACTACACCGTTTTCCAGACACAGGGTGTCAAAATTCCTTGTCTTTAGTTAATCTTTGATGCCCTGAACATTAGGGTGACAATATTTTTCCGACTTTTTTTTCTTTTAAAGCTCACACAAAAAAATGTTAATTTGATGCATTTAAAGAGTTCTCTCCATGTATCAACTTGTTTAAAAATTTTTGAAAGGTTGCTAAAAAATTTTAAAAGTATCAAAAAACAAAAGAAATCAATTTTTCTTTTTTTAGTTCTTTAGCTTCTCACTAATTCAATCTTTCCCATGTAGGTTGTAGAGAAATATACTAAAATTTGAAGTCAAAATATTATTATTTAAAGGTCGCTCAATAATTTTAAAAATAAATTTTAATGAACGTTTAATGGTTTTGAGCGACCTTTATATATTAATATTAATTGTAACTATTTGTCTTTTATCATAGTTTTCAATTTCAATAATGCTCATGATTAAAATTAATTAATTGCACTATAAAATAGTAGTTATAACGAGATCAAGTCTTAATATTAATATTTAAAGGTTGCTCAAAACCATTAAAAGTTTATAGAAAGTTATTTTTCAAATTACTGAGCGACCTTTAAATATTAATATTTTGACTTCAAATTTTAGTATGTTTCTCTACAACCTACATAGGAAAGATAGAATTAGTGAAAAACTGAAGAACTAAAAAAAGAAAAATTGATTTCTTTTGTTTTTTAAAACTTAAAATTTTTAAGTAACCTCTCAAAAATTTTTAAATGAGTTGATACTTAGAGAAAACTCTTCAAATGCATCAAATTAACATTTTTTCGTGTGAGCTTTAAAAGAAAAAAAAAGTCGGAAAAATATTTTCACCCTATTGTGCATCGAAAACGATGCGTTTCAGGAAAAAAGCTATATGGCGATAAATGTCTAGCTTCTGTCAAGGAATGCGATGCAAATAATTGCAGTCTGTTTCTGAGATGACGTACAACCTTTCTACAGGCCATTGAACTTGACGCATTCTACGGAAAAAACACAAGGGTAATTTTGTTCCAAATCGATTGCTGACTCCGAAGATAGAAACATCTTTTAATTCTTCAGTGGCGTAGCAATTTTCCTTAGTGTAGGGGGCTACCCCACCTTCAATTCTCCGCGTCTCATAAAAGTTTTCAAATGCAAAACTGTGTAAAATAGTTAGACACTTTAGAGTAACAAACACGTAGAAAGTCTCATTCCGATATCTTGTTTTGTTCTTTAAATATTGAGAAAACAAGAAATTCCAAATTTAACTTTGATACTATGTATCTCGGAAATGGTGCACTTTAAAAAAAATGATATGACATAAAAGGCACTTATTTTCAAAATACTCTGTATATTGATCTACATTTTCCCGCGATACGAAAGAATATAGACGCATTTATTGGCTGTTGCAACCGTGATTTATCTACTCTTCTTTCAATTTGGTAAGATAAATTCTCGCTCTAAATTATAATCAGAGACGGATTAAGAAATTGAGAATATGACGAAAAATACAAGTTTTCAAAATATTATTTAAGTTCCAATAGAATATATTAACACTAGCTTACTTGACAAAAAACTAAGTACTTTAGAAGGGAAAAGCTAGGAGAGTACAAAGTGTTCTACTTAAGGTTGTGACATTATTTTAATGTCAATGGAAATTATGCGCAGATCTACCTTTTTCTGTGAACTCAATGGTTCTTTAGGTGCATTTTTAGCATTTCGTTCAAATATTTGTATTTCATATAAATTCATTATTTTATTTAATCATAAAATGCATTCAATAAATTGTTTTATGTTTTTTTTTGTTGTCAATGAAATCATT
>VTPC01003527.1:0-25765 GCA_011009095.1 Ignelater luminosus | reverse complement strand
TAGATATATGAATCTTTTTCCACAAGATAACCTTGTTCTATCCATTTATTCAATAATATCTCAACATTATCTTTACGCAAATTACCAGTTAATGTATCACTTAAATTATAACATGCAATACTTTGGATTTTATGATCATCTGTAGTTATAATTTCTTTGAGCAACTGTTGGAAATATTCCATTTCAATAGGTGTATAGTTATTTTGCAGTTTACAAATATCATCATTTGCTGTATTCAATAACGTGAAATTGACTGCTCTGGTTACCTCACAAGTTGTCAAAGCAATTTTTAATTCTTGCTTACTTATAGTTTGATTTATTTCTGCTATTAGTCTTTTAACATCATTTAGATCTTTTATGTCCTCTACAAATACAATATAATACTACTTGTAACACAAGAACCAAGAAAGGGAGAGGTTACCTGAACACTTTTTACAAAATTCCAATGCTGTGTCAGTTGACACATGACTATTTTTAAGAATAAATTGTAGAAAATACTTCTGTGTGTCGGTACACATTGTAGGTTGTTCTTAACAATAAGTAAATTAAAAGATATTTTATTTTTTTATGTCGAAGATCTTGGGAATGAATGAAACCGCCAATCCCGCCAACACACAACAAAACCCAACCAAACACAACATAACAACTGTCAAATGTGTCAGTCAAGTTACGTTGCGCGGTTGCCAGAATGTTTAAACACCTTAAATTCATATTAAAGGTCAATATCAGCGTATAACTACTCCTCTCTCCAATGAGTGGAAAACGAAGCCAACATTTAGAAAAGAAAAAGGTATTTCCTTTTTCTTTTTGCCGCTAGTGTCTACTGCGCCTGCCGCAAAGGCAGGAAATGCGGGAATATTTAAAAGTCAACTCACAAGATGTATACGATACGCTGATGTATACGTCAGAAAGTATATTCAATATTTTTTATATCTTAAAAAAATTATTATATTATATGATAAATATACAACAAGCGAACCGTTCCACACAACGTGAAGTAAATTCAAAATCAAGCTTTTAGGTTAGAAATGTGATTGCGCACGTGAATTGGGTAGTATTTACTATTTTATATCCGCTAACATTCATTATTATCTCTTTTCTTTTTTTATCCTATAAGAGACGTGTGAAACAAAAAATACTAACAATTCTGAGCACTAAAATTTTTTGCGTATGCGCATTAGTAGGAATCCGGCAGAAAGAAATAGATACACGTATCTTTTATCTCACAAATATGGTTTCACTCAGCGTTAGCGTCGTTTCATTAGTTATATTAACCTTTAATAGATATATGACTAAATCAAAGCACCGAAGTCGCTCAAAGTCAAACAACTGCCCACCAAACTTGTTTTGATACAGCCGTGGTGTGAGTATAATGGTGAAGCCGTTGTAAGTCTAATATACGTTCAGTTTCCGCATGACATCAATAGCTGTATTCTTTTTACAAGACTTCGTCTTTTAACTAAGATTTACTGAGTTATAAGATTGAAGTGAAATTTAACTAAGCTTGCTGTGAAGTATGGAAATACGATCTTTGTTCAGATTACTGTAAAATATGACCAACTTAACCTACAAAAACCAAACACAAACAAATGAACATAACCTTAAATTTGTAACATGTATTATTATTTATTAAAAGCAACTAAAAGTTTTTATACAGTAGTCAGTATTATAAGACTCGACAAAGAATGACTGAAGATAACAACCAAAGGAAATAACTGTGGAATATAGGAACATATTTGTAGTAAGTTCAAATGTTTTATGTGTAAGTTTATTACGTTTGTTATCATTATCATAAATTCATGCATCCATACTCCGTTCACGATGTTTCTGGATCGTAACAGGCCTTGCTTTCATTTTGTTAGGTTGGAAATGTTCTTTTTTTTGAAAATTGTCTTACCTGCGGCTGCATTTGATGGTGTTGCACGTTCAGTTTCGCATAAACGTTTAGTACCAATTAGTTTTGTTTTGTTAAAAAGAAATAAGGTTTTCCTTATATTTACAGAGTTACAAAAAAAATACAACAGCGTGAGGTTAAACCACAGATTAAATAAAGGTCAGATATTTCACTGTCTATTCCACCAATGTTCCCATTTCTTGTCTCTACACATTTACATTTGCAGCTCTGGGAGTTTACCACGCCTACTCTTTTACGCGCGTTTTATGAAAACTGCATACCACGCTGTGCTGCTTCCGCAATACATGTCAAAATAGCAAGCTCTGGTAGTTGCTTTGAGAGAAAGAGAGAGAGAGAGCGCAACAGAATCTACAAATTTGTCGAAGTGAAATATCTGACCTTTGCTTAATCTGTGGTTAAACTGTCATAAAATCATAACCTTAAAGCTCATTAAGCGCCGATAAGATTTTCCAAGCCGAGTTAATAGATAAACAGCCCAATTTACAATACTCAAACTGTCATTCTTCCACAGCCATATACGACCCAGAAACATCGTGAACGCTGTTTAATTACTTTTACATAACCTTCATGCTCAAGGCTCAACCAAAAATATTATAAAGTAATATATTATAAAGCAATATACAGGGTGATCATTTTAAAACTTCCCACCTTGAATAACTCTTTAATTGGTAAAATTATCAAAAATTTCTGAAACGCGTCGATTTTGTTTTGGATGGGGACATTTAATAACCTACTCTACTCAGTTGGGAAATCTTTACCCTCCCCTCCAACCACTCCCACCCCAAAATCTTAAATGGCACTACCCCATGTGTGATATATCATTTTAAAGGGTATAAGATTCTACAACTTTCACATCAAAGGAAATTAAAATCAGCCCAGCTGTTCGTGAACTAGAGACAGAAGTGTATTGATTAAATTAAGTACATTTCTATCTCTAGTTCACGAACGGCTGGCCCGATTTTAAGTGTAGATGGAAAACAATTTAATGACTTAAAGTTGAGAGATATAGTTTTAGTATATTTAGGTAGGGGTTCGTTAGGCGTCGCAGATTCTCATCTGTATATCGGACAGAAGCTTAAAAAGTAAGAGCAACTGCTGGGAGCGTAAATCTCATGGCGGTCTTGTTTTTTGTTGTGTATATTTGGCCTAAAGTGACATTTATAATAAGCACAGAGTGCCATCGAGCTAAGAGCCTAAACCTGGAAGTGTCAATTTTAGCAGATTTGGCTAGGGAGTCATTAGCCGTGGCGGATTCTGCTTTATCCCCACTTGATCTAGCTAGGGATTTTTTACTTTTTTGTGGTAGATAATGAACACCCTTTTACAGTTGACTTAAATACTTTAGGGTCATTTTGGTGTATGGTTCTCTGACTTATGAATATCTCGCTTTTTGGTATTTCGGTAAGACCGGCCTACACAACTAGCAGAGTACCGTTAAAAGCTGAGGTGGTAGTGAGCCCGTTCTGTCCCATAATGTCCCTGGGAATATTTAAGTCGAAACAATATCTGAAAATGTCAGGGAATGTTGAGATGGTAGGCTAGGAGCTGACCTGAAATGATATTTATAATAAACGCAAAGTGAAATGAACCAAAAACGATTTCATTAGTTAAACCTGCCAGATTTAACTTAGCTGAGTTAGCTAGAAATTTGTTAGGCGTTGCAGATTCTCATCTGTATATCGGGCAGGAGTTTAAAAAGAAAGAGCAACTGCTGGGAGCGGTTTTGTTGTTTGCAGGGTGCCATCGAGCTACTAAGAGGATAACAAGCTAAAACCGGAAGTTTTAATTTTAGCAGACTCAGCTAAGAAGTCGTTAGCCGTGGGAAATTCTGCTTCTTTTTCAATTGATCTAGCTAGAGATTCTTTAGGCTACCTTCGTAGATAGTGGACAGTTTTTCACAGCTCGAGGCTTTGATACTGTAGGGTCATCTTGATGTATGGCTCTGTGGCTTATGAATATCTCGCTCTTTGGTATTTCGGTAAGACTGACCTACACAACTAGCAGAGTACCGTTAGGAGCAGAGGTGGTAGTGAGCCCGTTCTGTCCCGTAATGTCCCTAAGATTGAAGTCGAAGCACTATTTGTAATTGTCAGGGAATGCTGAGATGCACTGTTGGTATGTTCATACGGTATAATTTGATTTTGAAGTCGCGTAGTTGCACCAGTAATGCGAAAGAAAGTTGTTTATAATTATTTTGTTTTTTGTGATTAATTTTAGGAATTCTTATTGTTATTTCCACATTTCAATTTTGCATGGTTATAAGACTAATTGTCAGCTGTTTTAAGGCCCGTAGTAAAATTCTTGGGTGAGTAGTTAGTATTTTAATAATTAAACTGATTTATAATAAACAATTCTGTGATTTATAGCGGAAAAGTCGTTCACGTGTACCAAGAAGTTCTTGACGTCTTCCAACATTTGAAGCGATATTTATGGTGTGTTGAAACACAGTTCAAGGTATCGTTAATATAATGGTTGGTAAGGATGATTTGGGTGACCGGACCAAATGCTGGACGAGGTTCTTCCGAATTCTTATGTTTGACACACTGGTCCTTTCATCCTTGTATTGAGAGCTGATAGCACCAAAGACAATGCGGAACATCACGTAAACATGTGGACTTCTGCTCTTGGCAATTTGGCATATCTGCTTTATTTATAACTCAACAGGGAGACAGACCGTTAAGTTAATCTATCAAGATATTGTAAGATCACAGTAATCCCGTCCAAGTAAGATAATTGGGTTTGCATGTTATTGTTACAACTTGGATTAATTTTAGATTATGCTTTCGCTATCATAACCCAGGATGGCAAAATGAAGTTCTGTGCTGTCCGCACATAACTTGAAGAATGTAAAGTTGTGAAGCTTGAACCGATTTCAACGTTTCTTCTAAAGCTTTGGTTAACGTATCCCTACTGGATTTTATGCAACAAATTGTAACTCTGTTTGTTTTTCAGATTCGAAGTCTTCGTCGAGCAAATCCTAAAAGACTTCTAAGTATGGTTCATAGAATGTTTGTTTCCCTTATTATGTTTCTACCGACTGTGAATACAATGCAGGAAACCAATATTGTTCTTCAGTTGCAGTAGCTCAGTCAATAATACTCTTATCGTTATTCAGGTCAAGTCTGAATTTGGAATGTAGATCTGTTCCGTATGGGAGAAGGATGACCAGACACTCTTCTAGTGGCGCCCACAACGGCGTGACATCCCAGCAATCAGGAACAGCCTCCCAATTGGCAATTTAAAGCCTTTGATACTCTGATCAAAACCGAAGATCACAGATAATTAGCAGCTCCAGTTAGAAACTGGCCTCGTCAACAAAACGATAAAACTTTTAAAAACCGCCCTTCTGGACTACAAGTTCCTATAGAGTCGAGGAGACGTTATTGATACAAGTCGTCGCTGAATTCACTTAGATATCGAAGAGCGCATTACGACACACTGTAAGATCGACTACGAAATCCATCCTGGAGGGACATCTCAACCGTTGTCACTTCTAGGAGTACAGCATTGGCGCTTGTGCAAGGAAAAAGGTAAGTATCGGCAAGAAGAATATGTATTAATAAATTCATTAATATTTCTACTTATTTTCAGGACCGGACCTGAGAATCTCTTGACGTTCAGATGAAAAGTGGATCCAGTTTTATCGAACCAATGTAAATTGAGTTTCAATTAATACCATACATAAATAATAAGCAAAAAGCTCAGGTTATTATTGTTGTCGCAAAATCTTTTTAATGTTCATAATATTTGCAATTAAATTTGATAATTATAAACCGTAGCTTGCAGAACTGTACAATGTAAATTGTAGTAATAAATAAATATTGTTAATCCTTAACTATAGTGTTATTTTGAAGTATTCTGTATACGAAGTTTTCTTTTCTTAAAGGGTAAATGGGGGCATGAAGGAAGCTGATCTACCTACGTTAAAGTGCATTAACAAAAAAAGATGCATAGCTTAGAAGATATAAAGCTTTAAATAATTGGGACCCACCGTTTAATATCTGAAAGCTTTTGCTAACATATTCAGTAGCCACTTGATTTTGATCGTTTCTGGCTCCAAAGTAGCTAACTTTGTAGTCGCCTTTGACTTTTGGACAAAACTTGTCTGAGTGACTTTCTATCATTTTAAATCCTTTACTTACTTACGAAAAAAGAAATACGTACTTGTTTAATTTCATCATCTTGTACCTCTTACGTAGTGACAAAGTTGGTAGCTGATCTTCCATAATTTTACATTTTGTGCTGAATTGAAGAATATATACAAATGAAGAATTTGTAGACATGATAATAGTTTACGGTTAAGCACTACAAGATGCTGCTGCAGCTGCACGATTGTATGCAGAGCGTTTGATCCTTGCAAAACTATTGCTCTACCACAAGCTGTTTTTTGAATGTAATTAACTTAACATGATTCTATTCAATAAGCAAAGTATCATGTGAATGATAAGAGCGCAATAAAGGATGAGCCTGATTTTTTGCAGAAATCATTGTGATTGGTAGGATGTTATTGGGAAACAAATATATAAACATTGGCCAATAAAAAAATTAAGTGTTAACCACAAGCTTTACAGCAGCAAATAAATTCTTTTATTAACGAAACTTCCTCAACTCCACTTTTAAAACGGATGGTGTAATTTAATAAGACATGTAGTTTATATCGCCCAATAAATGCTGCGACATGCTCGTTTTTTTTTCTTTTTCGTTCTAAAAGCACAGTTGTTCATACTGTATGTAATGTGTGTTGTCTAATATGAAGTCGAACATAAATACCTGATTTTAACTCATTTTTATTCTTAAGAACATAGTTAATCTCCGCCTGTGGTCGCTGCTGGGTGAATTGAGTAGCTCAGTGATAGCCACTGCCGATGCCGGTCCCAAGCCCAGATAAAAGAGGAGGGTTCAGGATCAGGTTAGTAACCTACACGGGTAAAGTTATATACACATACAAATTATAATATTAAATAGCACCGTATCTCCGACTAGGTCAACTAGGCCAACGGCCAAGCCCGCAGAGTTCCAGGGAGCTGCAAGAAATTCTTTTTTTGCTATATTATTACTGTAATTTTTGTTAAATTTTAAACAATTTAATTTTAAAAAAACCTGAAATGTTATGTCAAAATATCTCTTTAGTTCACTCTTCACTGTCAATATTGATCCTATCAGAGAGCTTTACATTACTGCCTTACTTATTTAAATAAATAAAATTACGGTTAACTAAGAATTAAGATGTTATTAAATTTAGCATCACCTCCTGCAAGTTATTAGTAACTGTCGATATATTTTGATAAAAAAATGCTGAAAATACCTAAAACATGGATTGCTGGCAGAAAGAAAACGCTCTCTCAGAATTAAATAGAATACTTGTTCTCCTGTGGGTTTTATATTACGCACGCATCTTATTAGAGCTCCAAATTACTGCTTAAAACTAATGCCTTCTTCACTAGAACTTTCTGGAAGTTAATTGACAATAAAATCTGAAGATTAGTATTAATTAAAAAACGTTCTAATTGATACACCATTTTGGACTAATTCAATAAAATTAGTATTCCTTGAAAAGACTAAATTTTATTTAACAACTGAAAATATCATAAATCCCGGGTGCCGCTCAGGTAAAGATTCGATGAAGCAGAGCTAATTGCAACAGGCGACCTGCAGAGAGCCTGCTGCCTTGACTTGAAAGTAATGGTGGTGTTGCATAATGGGTTGCCTACCCAACTGCAAATATTTTGGAACTGGTTATAGTTCTGTTCATTTTCTTTTTTGGAGGATTGTACATAGGGTGTCCCGAAAATATACAGCCATACGTTAAGAGCGTATTCTATAACTTAAACTAAACAAAAGAATCTAGAAGACGAGTTTTGAACTCAACTGTTTCCAAGACATGAGAGTGGTAAAGTTTCATTTAAATTTTGTTTTAATATTACATAAACAAGGAGAGATATCGGAATGAAATCTTCTACATGGTTGTTACTCAAAGGTGTCTATTATTTTACGTAGTTTTGTGTTTACCGTCCTTATCAGAAGTGGGGAAATGGGAGGGGAGCTAACTTACTACCCTAAATAAAATTGTAAGAATAGAATTAAAAAGTTTTTCTAGTTTCGAAACTAACAATCTATTTGGCAAAAAAGTTGCTCTTGCATTTTTCCGTAGAATGGCCATTTTCGAGTAAAATTGGATTTTTTGAAACCTCTCAAAATTTGGGAATTTCCCCGGTGGACCGGGCCGCCGATCATCGAAGGGGCACTGCTAGGGTCGATGCGGAACTCGAGGGAGACCCCCAGGGACCGGTCAAAAAACATTTTTCCGAGCTGGTATGAATAATTTAGCATGCCCCTGTACGGCAAGGTCATACGCTATTTTAAAAACAGAATGCAATTATTCGTATCGCATTCCTTGACAGTAATTAAGCCTGCTTTGACGTATAACATTTTTTTCTAAAGTGCCCCGTTTCCGAATTATATAGTTCAAAGTTTAATTATAGAAACAAGAAATTTATAGTAAAAAGTTAAACAAGCTTTGTCGTGTCTAAAATAATTCTGTGATTCATCAATCTTCAATTTGTGAATATTCTGAATCTATCATTCTTTTGTTTCTCTGAAAATGTAATCAGGATACTGTTTGATTCTTTCTTTAACCCTGTAAGTACATAAATTTGTACTTTTTGCGAACCTTGTATACTATGATCCTATTAATCTGCATTATATTGTACATTTTTTACATTTTATTACAGATTAAAATAAAAGTGTCAAACTCTTATTCCATCTTTAATTGATAAATTTTGCAAAATCTCCGATAAAACGCGAACAGGTATAGTGAAGGTCAATACTGTATATGCGCTTAGCCGCTTACCTTCTTTCTTGATCCAATGCGGTGTCTAGCCTGCTAGTCGCGCCGGAATAGTGAAGCAGTCCGGTTTGTATTGCCCGGATTATTTCATACGCACACAATTTTGCGTTCATAAATAATACAATTTGAAGGTTGAAATTACTCCTTTGTGATACTTTATTACAACGAAAAAATGTTTTCTGGATTTTCATGTAAGTTGAATTAGTTACATTCATGTTTCCCTAATCATTTTGGCATTATAAATTGCATCTGCATTCCGAAAATAGTAGAGCGTTAATGCAGATTATTGATTTTCATTGTTTGCCCTTATACAAGACCTACATTCTTGGTAAAGGTCACTTTGTTAAATCGATTATGAAAATGACAATATTTCTAGGTAAAAGTGAGAATTACCGGAAACAAAGAAAGAAGGTAATCTGTATTAACCTACTGTAAGTTAGATTTTGCAAGTAAATATGTAAAAGAAATATTTCGAAAATATTGCAAAACATTACCAAATTGCAATTTGCATAGAATATTATGGTAAATTGAGATTTGTGTTTCCTTTCGAACAGGCAAATTTTTGTGTTCAAACGCAATAGTGGGAGGCCTTGGAAGTTCCCCTCCACATAAAAATGATCTCATCCTATTGCATTAATGAGCGGTAAATGAGAAAGGCATTAAATATAGTATGATATAATAACATACCGTCACATATCAAAGCGGACATTTTTTTATGACCAATTAAGTTTGTTTATGATTTTATTTTAAAATGTAACCTGGAGGCTTTACCGGACGATTTCATATTTTTATTTTTAATTTGTGATGCTTTATTAATTATTAATTTTCAAAGTTGGAAAAATTTTAATCAAACATGTTGTTTACAAACAAAAACAAAGAAATAACGGTTTTACTTTTTTATTTGTTTTAATAAGAATCTGTTTAGGAAACAGGAATAATAACTGAATAAAAATGGTAGTATACTAGTCTTTATTTGTACGAGCTGTTGTTATACATACCTAACCATTACTTGTTAAAAGTATTGTATGTAGGTGGATACATAATACGCAACAAATTGAATGACATGATTCAGAGAAAGAATTCTGAATTATTGTTGAAATTTTCCATTTAATATTGGAAGTTAAAGGCTTATGGAATCACGAACACATAGGTACTGTATCCTTGGCCCAGGTTTAATTTATAACACAGGAAATGGTTATTATAATTTTTTAAATTTTTAAAATAAAGAAAATTGTAGTTTCCATCATTATATTATTTATAATTAAGTAAACATTATTTTTACACAACGAGTTTAAAGCAAATTCCTTGAGGTTATCATGTTTATTTTGAAATACTATAATAACAAAATAAATCTTGAAAGAAGATAATATTAGAAATTAATTGATTCCATCAGCTGCTATTAATTAAATAATAATGTTTTTATACGGGGAAAATGAACAAACAATTTATGCTATAAATCCAGCCCTATAAAACACTGGTGGCCCATCTCATGTTTAACTTACACTCAACTACAATTTCTTGTCAATTATTAATTTTATTAATCTTGACTTTACGTATCACTTTAGCTAAAGGGGTAGATATACCAAATTTCCATTAATTACGAAGGGTGAAGTTTTAAGTTTCTGCAAGACATCAAGCATAAAAATGCACGTTCGTAGATGTTTCCTTCCCCTAACTAATGTAGGACATAAAAATAAAATATTTTTTCCAATTTTCGTAAGCTGTAATGGATGTTCCTTTTCCCAAAACTATACAACACTGAGATGAATACATTTTCAAACTAGATAACGAGTGACCCAAACATTTGTATAATCTATTGGTTGTATCAAAGATAACCTATAGTTATATCTACCGTTTCGTCAGAGATCAAGACTTCAATTACAGTTCTAATAGATGCTGATTTATTAGTGAGACTAAGAGAAATTAATAATAAATGTATGTATTTATGTATGCATCTAATAGATGCCGGCATTTTTCCTGTTTAGCTTTATTACGAAAGGTAACACATCAAACATTAATAATAGATGTATGAGGAACATTTTAGGTGTTTATGTCACTGGTGGTATCAAAAACCAATGTCTGTTTTCATTGTTAGCCCAAGAAGAACCTCCTAGATTTTTGTTTGTTTGTTTGGATGAAATTATACGTATTCGTGGCGCGCGCTAAATCCTATACGTGCTTGTATATTTTGCAGTAACATTTCTAATTTATAGATTGTCAATAAATGATTTCTAGTAGGCTAATGACCAAAGCTGTCGATGCCTAAAAAGTCGATTTGATCCGTAAAACCAATGAGTCGGTTTCTGCTGTCGTCACTAAATCTTCCTTTTATTAAAGTCAAATAAAGCTGTACTTCTTTAAATCTTTAAAGAAGCTTCATTAGTTAGTGAAAGAAGAGTCGGATCCAGTGTCTTCGGGAAAAACTGCCCCAATATCAGTTACCATAGTATTTATTTTTCTCTTAACACATTCAAATATAAGTTCCTCTCTTTTGTTATGGACTTATAATACGTAAACTGCGAACCTCACAATTATATTCTGCCATCCTATCAGATTCATCCTCTTAACATGCCTTGACATATAACTGAGCATACAACTGATTTACCTTAGAGTACGTTAATATTAATTTGGTGTTTGTTTGTCATTGGATTAGAGTGTGAACATACTTGTCAGAAGAAAGACAAAAATATACGTTAGCTCTATGCTTGCACCGTGGCTATAAAGGGACAGAAGAAGAACTGACGGTTATTAGCTTGACAAAGATGAATTATACTTCAAGAAAATGACCTTGACAAAAATTAATAAATGTGTTCGCACTCTACCCACTCTACTATATCTAAAAACAAAACAATATTAAAGCACTCTAATTTGCCTAATTTCTCTCTTACATATAAAATCTTCATTAGACATACCTACGCATGAAGGAAGAAACCGGTTTGCTGTATTATGATCGATGTTGAAAAAAATATTTTCAATCTATTTAGATTCCAAACGCCCTGGGAATTCGGAAAGTAAAGAACTGGTCGTACAGTGCCCTGAAAATCAGACCTGTTCAAGCCTCTATATGTCTACTGCGACACATTTTTAGAAGATTATGTCATCTACACATTTTTGCTATCGGCATGTCTGTCTTCCACCGCCGGATCCAGAACTTTTTGCCAGGATTCCGGTAGCGCACAATCAAACTGAACTTAAAAACAAGACTCAGTCGATCCTTCTAGGACTTCCCTCCTACCATCACACTAATCTAACAAAAATAAGACTTCCTGAAAGTGTCAGGCAGTGAACTACCCCAGAAATGCTTTCTCCCTGATGATAAAAGATAAAACGTTATCTTGACATTATTACACAACTAAGTGCTATTCTGTTTGTAGTTTGCAAGAACATTCCATGATGTTACCACCGTAGCGCACATTTAACAAAACTTTAATTTGCCTTGACATTAGAACGTCGTCCTATAGGTATCTGCTAATAAGGATCTATCCAGTACTAACCTGTGGAACAGCTTTTGATTGTAGGATATATAGAAGTGCGTTAGAGGATGCTCCGTTTTGTAAGGGGCTGTAATTACGTAACCCAAAATTAGCTTGTTTCTACTCCCACCCATGTAACGTACCTGTAACGCAACTCCTCTGTGACAATTACATAATACTGCCCCCACCACGAATTTTAAAAAGAAACATGAGGATCACCCTTGGACTCCAACCAGCGATGGAGGAATCACCCTCAGACTCCAAACTTGCCGCCCCCCTCGGACTAAAACAGAACTAATGGGCTACATAACGTCAGACCTCACTCCGTCTTATTCCCTTGTAACGTTACAAAGAACACTCTCTTCCCTCTTCGAATATTACGTAGTTCAAGGGCGACCCTTAAGCGGATAGTTATTGAGCAAAACTGTAGCGGTGCATTTGATATTTTTTGCTTAGGAATGAACCTGATAATCAAAAGCTTGTACTGCAATCTCAAATTCATTATGCCTTTATCAGCAAGGTATGGCATTAAGTCTAAAATCGGTAACAACTGAATTAGAATAAAAAAAATTAATTTATCCTGTTTAACAGTCTACACTCTAAATCTGTAACAATAGAAAAGTTTATACTAGACTTTTTCATTAATGAAATACATAACCCTGACATATTCTTGATAAACAGAAACACCAGCAACTTCTACTACTAAAAAGAGCGTTTATAGAAATGTCACAAAAGTTTTTGAAATTTCTTTAAACATGAATTACTAATTATTTTGATGGTGTAATCAGTTTGTCAAATGTTGAAGATTTTCACAGATACTATATAGAAGTTCTTAACAGCTTCCAGCAACATTTAATGGATTATACAAAGTGTTCATAAATATTTCTGGGTGCAGTTGGCTATGGAATCCAATTTTGATATGCCGCCTTGATGTTGATTTATTTCAACTAATACGTATTTGTTTTCTGTCATTTGTCAATTGCAAATGTCATTGCCCTGCATTTAGCAGTTTAGTTGCTCTTGTGCTGAAATTTGTTGTATAATTGTTCCACATTTATTTATTATTTGTTTTTTATTTATTTATTGTTATTTATTATTGTTTATTAACAATTAATTTTGACTTAATTCTTAAAAAACAAGATTAGGCAACCATCATAACAACAATGCAATGCGTATAACGTGACAAACATTCTAATACATATACTGTTTTTCAAAAGGCGGCAAATGCATCAGCACTGGACCCAGAAACATTTATAAACACTTTGTATTACTCTTATACTATTAGGCGGATTTTGAAATCAACTACTTACTGTTATAAAGCATATAACTTTAAAACAATCTAATTTTAGACATTAGACTATCATATTCGGACATATTCTAATTATTAATTCTTAGCTGTGCTTTCAGTGCAAAATTAAAGCAATTGCTATGGCAAAGTAGGAAATATTTTCTAGCAACATCATCAATTTTAAAAATTCTGAATTAGAACAAGGCCAATCATTATCTTAGTTGATATCTAAAACCATATTAAATAATGTCAATCTTTTTTACAGCTTCAATGAAAAACATTGGTTCTCGTTTTGAGAATCTGTTTCAAAAAAAGAAGAAAGAAGTTGGAGAATTGGTAGATGAAAAAGAGAAGAAAGCTAAAGAGGCCCTTGATGAGCAGATTAATAAGACAGGTCAAGCATTCCAACAAACGAAACAAGATGTTGAAAAAGTAGGAACTGAAGCAGGTATGAAGAGGTTTTTTATTCTACTTTTTATGTATCAGTATTTCACAAATAATTAATTTGATTAATTCTAGTTGAAGAAACCAAAAAAACAGCAGCAGAAACATTAGATGAACATTTGAAAAATGCTGAAAAAGCAATTGATGGTACAATCCAGAGTGCAAGCACAGCTATTGATCAGAAGATAAACGATGCAAATCAATATGTTGATGGCAAAAGGAAACAACTACAAGATGGTGTTAATCAAGCAAATCAATACATTGACAATAAAGCAAAAGAGGCACAGCAAACTATCAATCAAGCAAATAAATATGTGGATAATAAGAAGGAAGAAATTGGCAATGCATATGACAGAAAAATTAATGATGCGAATCAGTATCTTGATGATAAACACACGCAGTTTGATCAAGGCATTAATCAAGCCAATCAGTATATTGATAATAAAACAAAAGACATGGAAAAAGGAATTGATGATGCTGGAAAATACTTAGACAATAAAAGACAACAAGTTGACAACACGATTGATCAGAAATTCAATCAAATGAATCAATATGCAGATGAGAAGAAGCAACAAGCTGAACAAGGTTTGAATAAAACAGGTCAATATATTGACAACAGAACTAAAGAACTTGAAGGTCAGATTGTACAGGGAATTAATACAGCTGATAGATATGTTGACAATAGAAAGGAACAATTTAGTGCAGCAGTTGATCAAAAAGTACATGATACAAACCAGTATTTGGACACTAAAAGAGAACAGATAAAACATAATATGGAAGAAACAAATCGACAGACACAACAAGGTGCAAATGATTTGGCAAACATTAATGCAGCATTTCTTGCAAAAACCACAAATCTCATTGCACATAAATAACTACTTTATCTATTTATATATTAGCTTTCCATTCAGCATTTTCATGTTCCTTTGCTTTAATCTGGTCAGTAATTTGGCTGCATCTGCTCATACTAACACAATATAACAAGCACTAAACAAAATTTAGCAAGCAAAGTGTGATATTTACTTTATCAAGAAGCACAAAAAAAAGATCAATAAATTTTAGGAAGCCACAATTTTATACTAATATTTCTAATTATTATAAATGACTAACCTCGCACATTAGCTATGTATATAGAAGGTATTAGTGTTGTAGACTTGTTGAGGAAACGTCAATTATTTTCTAATAACAGAACACAGTCCAACATATATGTAAGACTAATAAATATATTGCAGCAATTTTAGTTGTGCATATTTTTAAGGCAATAAATTTACAGATAAATAGCTTGTATTTTTTTATAATGTATTTTTTGATGTAGTAATATTTATAGATGCTACTCCTAAGCAAATTATTTTTTTGTGCTATATTCTGTAAAATGATTTTAAGAAAATATATGTGTACTAATGCTGTATTATAACAGTACAAATAAATTTTGATGTGATATATCTATCTCTTTTAAATTATTAGAAAAAACAAAGAATACACAGTGAAAATACCTGCAAATGAAGAGGAAACATGGGTAATTTCACAAGCTGAAATTCCACTGACGTGTAAATGCATATGAGTGCTGCCAATTGTCCAGCAGCTTTATACTTTTATCATAGTAGTTCTGACCCTATTAAGTGCCAGCCAGAAGTCTAAGTAAAAATTAAAATTTTTCAAGAAATATTTGGTTTGGCAGGCTTTAGACGAATGCAGGAATGTTTCAGAGCCAAAGGCACTATTACTGCTAATGTTTATTTACAAGAATGCATTCTTACATGGCTGATTTCCTTTACCTTAAAGCATCGTTCTAAATAAGAAATCTTATTTTGGCCATTGCTGTACCCTATGTCAAAAGTGTTACAAAGTGCCTTACAAAACAAAATATCGACTTGGTCCCTAAAACTAAAAATTCTTCAAATGTTTCACAAGCTTGAAGAATTTAGCAGTATTGGTCAGTATATAAGGAGAAATATTCTAACTTGCAAGAAACATCTAGAAGTTTTCAAGAATTCAAACGATGATGGAAGAGCTTGTCGAAGAATGTTGCACAACAATATAGTCACACTCTTATGCAGCATGGCATGCAAGAGTTAAAAAAATAGCAAGACGTGATGTAATAGAAGCCTTATTAAATTTTAAGTAGATTAAGACAGTATATTGTCATTAATAAAGTAAAAGTCTTCTTTTGTTATGGTTCATTGTAATTTTACTACACAAGAAAGTTAGTTCCTTTACTTATTAGGCTTCCTTTAGGTAATGAATAATCTCACAATATGTGTGTACTCTAATCTACACATCAACAAAATGGCCACTACGTACAGTATAAGCTGATCAACTCGAAACAAATTCTCCATATTACAAATGAAATGTATTACTGCTTCTATTCTAACTAGAGGTACATACATGAAATTATTCATTACATAAGTTATTTACATGCTCTCCGGCCCTATCTTACACGATTTGTAATAATAAATAAAAAAATTATCCAAAACTTAAAAAAAAATTATATCATAAAGTACGGGAAGAATAGGGGATTCGATCCGGGGTTTTTGGTTTTAGGAGAGAACACTCTCCTTGCCAGTCTATTGAAGCTTGTGGTAAATGCTAATACAACCATACTTTTCGTATGAAGCCGTGACCTTTCTGACATGCGGCACTTTTTCGTTAATTAGCTACGAAAATATTTTATAAATTGATTGTGTGTGTATATACATATATATACATTAAAAAATTCTATGCGTATTTTTGATACTTCACTTTATTATAATATGTTTTTAACTAAAACATAAAACTGGCACAATTTATTTCTAATTCCACAACCTATTCTTCTACACTCATAAATTTCGCCATCATTTAGTTAGGTTTGAATTATCTGTTTATTATTTATCACGTAATACCGTCGCTTTATTAAAATGCCTCATTTAATTAAAAAAAAAATACCAAATTAAGAATATAACTTATTGCGGTCCTGATAAATCTAGGCAACCCGACAAACACGTCAAGTAAACCCGGTTACCTACCTATCAGGCGCTGTTCAATTTAATCTGTCCAACGCTGTACATATAAAACAAAAAATCCTGTAATTATGTTTTCTGAACAAAATGGCATGTTAATTATGTCAATAGCTACTTAAAGTCTAGTTCTGGTCTTTTCTAATATTGTTAGGAGGAAAACTTAAGGGTTCAATCTTTGCTCTTAATAAAAAAACCATCCTATGAACGTCATGTAAACAAGAAACTGTTATAACAACACATTATTTTATATTATAGAGAACAAACTAGTTTGTGTAAACCTGGTAATATAACACCAAAACAATTATTAAATATTTATTATATACTTAGCCCAACATTTACATTAATTACAAAATATTATACCTTATACACTAATTTTACAAAAAGAAGTTTATCGTTGACTAGTATCTCTCGGGCGATAAACTATACCTCGACTTTTCATTTCTCGTACTATTCCTGCTGGTAATCTTCCTGACACTGATATTGCATAGACACCTTTACAAAACCGATCTATAAAGAAAACAAAACAATAAGTTATTACAAGTAACATTCAACAGAAAGAAAAACAACGTACTTATTCGTTGCCACTTGCAGACCCAACTATCTTCTGGACTCATTGCAGCTATCATTCTAGAATAATTTAAAATTTTTAATATGAACAATTGCTTAGAGAAAGTGTACATACCCATCAAAATTAGTACTTGTACAGTCATAAATATTATCACGATTATTCTTCATACGAAGAAATTCATCACAGTTATCGCAACCTTCATATTCAAATTGATCAAATGTCTGTAAAGTAATTTATTGCTATTAAAAAGTGTAAGAGAATTATATAAACTTTTACCTTAATTAGAGAACACACCAAACAAGCTCTCAATCCACGTAAATCTTTGGGAACTGTTTCCAGAGTCATGTTTAATTTCTTTTAGAGTAACTTTGACCACTGCAAAGATTTACTGAATGATATCACGAAGATTTAAGACGGAGCACACCACAGAATAGAAGCACGAGTAGCACACGAGACAAACTTTTATACACAAAAAGCTGCTGTGCTTGCTTGTCAGTTGCTTGGCCTTGGATCGCAGTGTTGCCGATGCATAAGCGATAAAAGTTACTGTTTTGTCACTACTGCCACTACTGCATTCGCATTCATTTTTGTTAGAGTCCTGCATAATATTAGTTACAAGAGTTAGGACATGTGGAACCAGAAATCAAAACCACTCGATTTTAATGGCATTTGTTTTGAATTTGTTACTTTAGCATGACGTAAGTTATTGTCAAACAAATTATGAAACGTCAAATTTAAGGTTATAAGAAAATTGCAATAACAGTCAAAAAACATGTTAAAACTAGAAAATCAACTTTGAATATAAAGAGAAAAGGAAATAACTATTAAATTATCAACTAGTTTTATAACACTTCTAAAACAATATTATATAGGAACTCTAATATTTGTATACGAGAGAATTTGTTTTTTGCTCCTCAACATTATTTTTTATACAAGGGGTTCCCCTCGGAGTCCAAATTAGCACAAGGAGGGGGGAAATTTCCTTTTTTTTTGCTATTTTATGGTATTTTTAATAAAATCGCTCCTATCTCACGGAGTGCATAAAAAGTCGCTATTTTCATTATAAATAGTCAATACTGCATGAACGGTAAAAGTTGTTTTCTTCTTTTCGAAAAGTCATTACTTCTTTAGTTACTTCCGTTACTTCACAAGATCCGTAAATACAACGATTGTAAAACAACGATTTCAATTTCTAGATTAGGTGTCACGTGGTTTTGTTTGGTTCCCGAATAAGCAGTGGTGCAAAAGGAACATGCAGTGAAATATATACATGGGAACATGTAAATACGTACTCGTGAAATTATTGGTAAACTTTATTCGTAAGATACACACAGCTCGACCAACCTTAGAAAAGCCCTGAGTGCACGTGTGCGGGGGAGCTACATGTTGACTAAGTACACGCACATAAAAAAATCTTTTGGCGGAAAATTTAAATTAAACTAAACATCACCAATAACAAGTAATGGATTTAAGACAACTTTTTGTCAGTTAGTGTACTCGAGTAAAATTACGCTCCTGATTGGTTGACTTTGTTATTGAAATTAGATCGAATATTATCCGAGACTTTTCTGAGGTTGGTCGCGCTGTATGGCGTACATTTTCAATTGAATTGTGAATGTGGAATATTGCAGAATGATTTATTTTTATGGTCTAGTTTATTAGAGGCCTTGCTTTAAACGTTCCTAGAATGATCGCGCCTAATAAGTAGCTAAAGATTACTTCTTTCAATATATCAGATTAGTTCTCTTTATTAAAACAAGTCTAAAATACCTTTTAATCTTGGCTTTTTCATAAACATGCAGATAAAATGTTAGGGACTTGTTAGTCCTGGAAAAAGACTTATCTTACCTTTATCATCGACTAAACAAAATAAAAAAACGTCAATAATAAACCAGCCAGAATTAAAAACAAACTTAATGCAGATAATACATTGGTTTATCACACTATAAAATGATTCACGAATACAGGTATAGTGATTGTCAACTATAGTCTGTTCCAAATTATAAAATAGTAAGGTACATTACTGAACAAATCATGGTTTTTTAGAATTTTCTAGAATTTGATAAACAAAAGATAAAAAGATTTTTTTATCACTGTCATTATTTCGAAATAGAGCTAATTTTATGTTTGTATTGTAAACTAATCTGCTTTCGTTTCGTAGAAGCCATTGCAGGCACCATTGAGAATAATGTTAAAATAAGCAATTAAAATTACAATTTTCTAATCTGAAAGCAAATAAATCTTTAAAAAAATTCACAGTACGTTAATCGAAATAATAAAGCTATTATCGGGACTCTAGTTATCATTATTAAACGACTTGGCAACGTAGAAACTGTAACATTTTCTTTTTCCCTCCATTTCCTACATTCGTACATAACCTTAAAATTCGTACAAAAATTCTATGAAAACAAGAAATTTAAATCGATTTTTAAACCGATTTATGTATTAAAAAAGTAGTATTTATTTCTTGTAGAAATGACAAAAGGAGAAACTAAAACTAATTTACCATGGTAAAACTTTAAATATGAAAGAAATACGAGAAATAATTCGATTCTTTTAGGGTAGAGAAGTATCGACCAAGTGCCTTAGATGAACTTGTGTCACATGAAGATATTATAAGAACCAGTAAATAGTTATACAAATAATCTTAACACCATATAATTATATAGTTGTTTTTTAGTCAGCAAGTTTATTCGGGATGATCAAGTACCTCATTTGTTATTTTATGGACCCCCAGGTACAGGAAAAACCAGCACAATATTGGCTTGTGCGCGTCAATTGTATACACATAAGCAGTTTTCATCGATGGTAAAAATCGTCACAAAGTGTGTTTCATGTTAATATAATAAGTTGTTTTATCTAGGTACTGGAATTAAATGCATCTGATGATAGAGGGATTGGTATTGTTCGTGGTCAAATTCTAACATATGCCAGTACAAAGACAATTTTTAAATCTGGTTTCAAATTGATAATACTTGATGAAGCTGATGCAATGACTATGGATGCTCAAAATGCACTACGTCGAAGTAAGCAGATTATTTTTCTTTGTTAATATTTAATGAAATTTTATTGCGTATAGATATTCGATCAATATGAAGGTCATTAGCTATTTGGTCAGTACAATATTAATATGCGGGAGAATTGTTTGTATTGTATGGATATTGCCATAGTGACTTGACAAAGAAATATTCTGTAGGTGGTATTAATCCATAATGTATGCACTAATTAGTATTACTGCCTGCACTTTTTGATATCAAATTTGATATTTTTCTTTTTTTTATAATTTTGCATTATTTGGGGCTAACGAAGGTGCATTTGCATAATAACTAAGAAAAGACAAGAAAATTATTTTATTTGTTGTATTTAAAACATAGAGTGAATTTACATTACGTTGTAATTATTTTCTGTAAGTATAATTCAGCACCCTTATTTATTCGGAAGTATCTTTCAGTCAGCTTTTAATCGGAAGAATATTCGAGTTGATTCTGATTGTAATTATTCATTAATCCATAAAACTCAAGTGGTATAATGTTGCTTGATCCTCTTGTTAGTTTATCGTCTGATATGCATAGTTTGTCTGAATGACAGGATTCTGTAATGTATTGGAAATTTGTTAAATTTTCTATTTTAATTGTTATTACATTATCTGTAAATTACAAACCTTGATTGCAACATATTCCGTCGGCAGCACAACGTCCAGTATTTTTTCTACACG
This sequence comes from Ignelater luminosus, assembly GCA_011009095.1. Taxonomy (NCBI): domain Eukaryota; kingdom Metazoa; phylum Arthropoda; class Insecta; order Coleoptera; family Elateridae; genus Ignelater; species Ignelater luminosus. The sequence goes on along the minus strand of VTPC01003527.1, from coordinate 4,519 downwards.
ACATGCTACCTGCAATGCAGGGTTCGGATTCATGAAAGAATCCTTCACGTTTGCAAATTGTTGTTTCTGGAGTTCCTAATAAACAACCAAATGGCCCACAGCAAATATTAGGGCCAAAACATTGCCCACTTCTACCTGGTCCACAAGCGACACACTAAAATGAAATTATTTATCATAAGTTGAGAATTATTTACATATTTATTAATTACTTACTGGCTTGATATTGTCTGTAATACTAAACTTTCCATTTCTTTTACCACCACGTGGACAATTTGTAATTAAACAGCTTAGAACTAAGGTCTGTTGTAGGACAAGCAATAAAGTTACTAACAAAATATTTCGTGAATACATGTTTACTTGGTGATGTGAGATACTTCTCTGTGTATCAATGCTGAGATTTTCTTCACTTTTATATCTCTCAGCTATAATCTTTTTTTAGTATAAAACATCCACTGCTTCACTATTTGAATATGTTATTTACATTTGATGTGTAAATTTTGTATGAAAGGTGAATTTTAATACTCACTCAACAGATTAAGCTTTTGTTGCATTGAGATTTGACCTATTTGAAGTGAATATGTGATAAAAATGTCTGATTCTGAGGAGGAGTCTATTGAAAAGCAAGCAAAAATTGTTTTTCTTGGTGACGCCAATGTGGGAAAGGTAATTGATGTTTAATATAATTATAATTCAAAAATTTATGTTAAGTGTTCTAGACTAGTATAATTAGAAGATTCTGTCAAGATGAATTTACTAGACAGTATAATCCAACAGCAGGAGCAGATTTTTATACAAAACATCTTGTTCTGCCTGGATGTCGTGATGTAACAGTTATTATTTCTGATGTAGGAGGGCAGGAATTAAATGGGACCATGCTGGATAAGTATTTATACAACACAAATGTTAGTACCTAAAAGCCTTTAATTTGTCAGATAATTATGAACATATTTCTGGTACCTTAAACCTTAAACTTAAATTGGAATTATTATATGGTCTAAACGTGCTTGATTTTTCACATTTTGTTTGTTATTATGCAGATAATTGTATTGGTATATGACATCACAAGTGCATCCAGTTTTGATTCTCTACCTGTTTGGATTGATGCCATTTCTGGGTTAATAACAAAACCAACCCTTACAGCTGTTTTAGGCAATAAATGTATGTACCTATGTTTATTGCTATAGTAAAAACAACAGTATTTTGAAGTATCGTCTTTTAGGTGATTTAGAGCATCAGCGTGCTATTAGACTTGATAAAACACAACAATTTGCAAAAAAATATAATTTGCAAAGTTGTTTGATATCTGCTAGAACAGGAGAAAGCGTAAGCTATAATTTACCTTTTATTTAACCAATAACTAATCTCTAGGATTGCAGCTCAATGCTTGTATAATGGAACTTGTTGCTAAATATTTGGGTATTCAATTAACGAAAGCAGAAAAAGAACATCAACAACCTATTGTGAAAGCTGAATTAATTCCACCATCTCCAGTCGATAAGAAACCTCCAACAAGACATATGCAAAGACAAAGTCATTCTTCAGCTGTTTGTTCGGTGCAATGAATTTTATATTTTATCATTTATTACTTTATATTTACGACTTTTTATTGTAAATGTTTAATATTTAATAAATTAGAATTATTAAATGGTTGTTTTATTGATTGAAATTATAAAATAAAATTACTTGGAAAATGTTTTGTAAGAATAATTAATTTTTATTTGCAGTTATTGAAAAGTATACAGAAAATGTAAGGTTTTGCATCATATGTAATTATTTAAGCAAAATCATTCCGGCACTTCAATCACGTTGCACAAGATTCCGTTTTGCTCCTTTATCTCCAGAGCAGATTCTGCCTCGTCTAGATTATGTTATTGAACAAGAGAAGTGAGTTTGAGTTTAGTTGTAATATCAACATAATTTTTTAAAATTTCTTTTAAAGACTAAAAGTAGCAGAAGATGGAAAACAAGCCTTATTGACCTTAGCAAATGGTGATATGAGAAAAGTATTAAATGTTTTACAAAGCACTTGGCTTGCTTTTAAATTGGTGAATGAAGATAATGTTTATACATGTGTGGGACATCCCCTTAAAAAAGATGTAGAAAACATTATTAAATGGCTTCTTAATGAAGATTTCAAAGCAACTTATGAAAGTATCCTTTGTTAACTTAAGAGCTGTTTGACACTATGTTAAGTATCAATCCATTTACAGCAGTTTGCAGTGACCTTTAATGTAACGTGTAAACATAACCTCAAATAATAGGGAAGCAAGCAGACGTGCAGATGAACAGCCGATGTCGGTTTGAGCATGGATGTGCTCACTTTTACTGCAAGAAATTAGCAATTTTTAGAATCTGTTCTGTAAAAATTTTGTTGCCAAAGATCTCGACAAAAATTTCTATGTAAACTTCGTTTGCAACGACCGAAAATTTTTAAAAAAATAATTTGTACAAAAGTTTATAGAAAATTTAGCATAGTCTCAAACAGCTCTTATATGGTATTTAATCTTTAAGGCAATACATTCTACATATTCAATTACTTAACATTAATAGATATAAAGCAGTTAAAAACTGTCAAAGGTTTGGCTTTAGCAGACATTATTACAGAAATACATGTTTATATTCATCGAAGTAAGTATCTTAATGCTTTTAGCACTCTCGAATAATCTATTGACAAAAAACTTTCATTTTTGAGAACCAAAATATCATTTTGCACATTAGTTGCACAAGTAACTATTACTATATAATTTTTATTGTTTTAGTTGAGCTGCCTAACAATATCTTAATAGAATTATTGGATAAAATGGCTGATATTGAACATCGTTTGGCAGCAGGCTCAAATGAAAACATCCAGCTAACTGCTCTTATTTCAGCTTTTCAATATGTAAAAGATATAACTCCACCTGAAGATTCTTAATTTAAGCTAGTTAATAAGTTAGATTTTTTTATAATTTTCTATTGCTCTAGAAATAAACATTCTGAAAGAAAATCCTAAATATGTATTTTATTTATTTAAAGAGGAAGCAATAAGATATTATAATGTGCACAGTGAAGAACAAAAGAATAAAGAAGTGTAAAAGACATGAAGACATTACTGTATTGCTAAAAATGTAGAACAAGCACTGATTTATTTTAACTTTAACATACTATATAATTATATACTACTTTATGCTTCAACTTAATACAAAACAGTGCTATAAGTGCATGTGATGTCACCGCTAGGTTGTCATAGTTTGGTTTCCACACAAAGTCAGTTTCACTATTTTGTAATTTGTTTTAATTCTTTAATTATAAATCGGTCAGGTATCTTTACCCAATTTGTGAAGATGGCTAACTAAAAATGGTGTTTGGAAACCTGCTACCATAGTGTGATATCAAATGCAATATTGTGAATTGTAATAAAGTACATGTCAAATCTTTTTGTCCAATATGGGATTAAACAGCTAGAATTTAAATTCATATTTATTTTTAATCACATCATACCAAGAGCCATATTCTTCGCCAGTTCTTAAACGAAGATGCGTATTGTAGTAACATAAAGTAAAATACAGACTACAGACATGTCATGCGAATATCGACCAGACAGCTGAGTCAAACGCTGTTGACATAAGGGTCGTTTTCCTAAACGCATCTTATACACTTACAACTGGTTGTAGCTCAGCAGGGTTCAGCAGTTCTCAAAGGTTTTGTTGATAATTCTATTGTCGTAGGTATATTATTTGTTTAAATGTTTGAGAACTGCAGAATCCTGCTCAGCTACAATAGTCACTAAAGTACCTATGCTTTTTTTGCGAAAATGAGACTTAAATTAATAGCATTTAACTCAGCTGTCGGGTCGATATTCACGTGACACGTCTGGAGCTTGTATTTTACTTTATGTTACTACAATATGCATCTTTGTTTAAGAACTGACGAACAATACGGCCTTCGGTGTGATGTGATTGAAAATAAATATGAATTTAAATTCTAGCTGTTTAATCCTATATCGGACAAAAAGGTTTGACACGTACTATAGATCTTTTACCTAAACAAAGATACAAAGATGTATGTAGTACACTACTGCTCAGGTAGGTATAATAGAAGAGCGTAGATCTGCCAGAATTCTTTGTGTTATACAAGTCAAGATTGCAGACTCACAATCCTATTACACCAAACATAGTCCTAGGCAACTGGTTGAGCTTAAACAAATGAATGTTGTTTATTAGTCTCACAGGTTTTTCTTTTATAGAAGTTTTATTTGATGATGATAACAAATTCTTAAATATTACAACAATAAAATAACAAAATAGAACATATATCAGAAATGTTAACAAGGTTGGTAACATGTTATACCTTTTTTAATTATATGTTACAGAAGACTGCAAGCGTTGCTAATTGTCCGTGCAGTGTGTGTGTGTGCGTTGCTGAAGTGGCCATCTCCATGCTCTAGTTTTCTTTTTTGTTAACACATGTAATGTGTGCTGTAACTGAAAAGAATTTATTTAAATTGAAGAATTTTTGTTTTAATTAGATGTTTTTCTTT
>VTPC01003525.1:19454-38373 GCA_011009095.1 Ignelater luminosus | reverse complement strand
CTCTGTATGACCGGTTACGTTATAAATTGCTATGTGAAAATTTGTCATAATAAATTAGTTTAAAGTCCTTTTGATTAATTTATTTAAAATAAATTAACCTGGTGGAAAAATAAATTAGTTTTAAGTAATTAAATATGTCAAACGCAGTTTTTGATGCTTTTAGAATTTCATTATAGTACATACGAGTATGTACTATTTTAAAATAAACGCAAAATTTTCATTCTGATATAACAGATTAAAGCCTGTAAGATAGTGGTATTTAATTTATTGAAAAATACCGTTCTTATCATCCCTTGTTATTTAAATTGTAGTTCATTAAAGTTTTTTGAAAACCTTTTCCTTATTTTCTAAGACCTTTTTTTCTTTGAATGGTAACACTACATAAAGGTTGTGCAATGGTATGTAAATTCTCATAGGAAAGGTTCAAAGATATTGTTAGAGTTGAAAAACGTATTCGAATCACAACTTTTTTCTGTTACATAATAGCTAAAATATTTCTGTATATCTACAAATCGTTTTGAAAGATTTATGAAATATATCTTTCTAGGAGATATTTCATATTGCACTAAATTTATGATTTCAACGTTTATATTGAGGAAATTTTGTTTTGGTAAATATGGCATTGATTCCAAAAGAGAGATGTGTTTTTATTTAAATTAACATGTAAATATTTAAATAATAACTGCTACATCATTGATGTGATTATTTTTGAAACTATGTTAAGTTTGAACTATTAGTGATGTCGTGTTCTAAGTTGAAGTCGAATTTTCCATTCCTTTATACGTATCCTTACCTCACATAGAATAACAATCGTAGGCGTCCAAAATGTACCGTATTGCATGCAAACTACACATGTCTATGTAGTCATTTGTCATTTTAAACGTTCTGTTAGTTTTAAAAATGTGCCAAAGTACTAACTCAGTGGTTCAAAATTAATGTCCTCGCATAGCAATCCAAATTGAAATATCTAACTGTAGGGCTCATGCTCTAGGTATTCATTTATTAGAATTTTTGCTTTGTCCTAGGATATCACCATTATTGTTTGTACCAACAATAATTTGAACTTGAAGAGAAGTAACCAAAACTTCAATTAATCAATGTATTTTTACATGAATGCAGTATGTACATTGTTCATTAGCAAGAAGTTTGAGTTATCAAGGGTTTATCGTTATCTTGAAAGCGTTGACAAAATTCTATCAACCGTCATAAAACGAGTCGAAAAATTGCTATAGAACTAATACCAACCAGACAATTTGTATGATATTCCTGTATTTCAACATAACGAAACATTTCACTGCATCTAGGATTCATCTGACCAGAAAACTTGACCCTACACTAGCACCAATGACTCGTTTTGCTTCAAAAGGAAAATTTCCGGTTATGACTTAGTCAAGGAAACATAATATAAATTTTGTGCCTAAGGCAGTAGACGGTGTATTTATCTCTAAGAGCTGAAGTATGCTTAGATCAGCGCTATGGAGACAGAGTACGGCCCTGATTGATGCTTTGTTATGGCGGATAACAACAACCGCCTATTTCAAATCATACACATGTAGAGCTTTAGCTTACCTTTGACATGGTAAGACAGCCCTATCTTTATAGAAATTGGAATTGTAATTTTCTTTCTATACCCTAGATAGAATTTTAGCAAAGCAAGCTGGGACATTTTTGCTATAAGTCTTGGAGAATGTATTGATTGGATTTTTTTATTTGAAATAGCTACCAGAGATTTTTTAGATTCATCGTTAGCACATTCAAAGAAATTATACTCAATGGCTGTACAAGAAAAAATAATATAGATTTTTGTATAGAGCAGTTTCTTGAGACAGTTGACAACGGGTTAGCAAACAAACTGTTGCACTCTCACTCAACGAGATGTGGAGCTTGGATAACTTTTATTTTGAAAACTAGAATGTGACAGTTACATCTATTGTGGTAGCTTTTCTATAACTCCAGATGTGATTGTATAGCGTATAATAAACGCTCCTCCACCAAAAGAATACTCTGCTCACAAAATAATTAAAGTCAGTGGCAGAATAACAAAAATAGACTTACCGTCACATAAGCTTCTATTGTCTTCTGGCTTCTTTTTGGGAAATTCTGAAACTAACTCCTTAATATCGTGTTTTGAGGCTTTCTTGTTTCAAAATATAAACTTTTTAATTTTTAATCAACTTTTATTTTAAAAAAGAACATTTTGCAATAGGCACTATTGCAGGACGGTTAAATGTAATAACAAAATAGTTACAATATCTTGAAAACTTGGCAACAAAGCTGCGTATTCAATCATTAAGAGTTTTGTTAAGTCAGATATTGTAGAAACTGTTGGGTTTACCATCTTAGCAACGCTTCTGACGTCCACGTTTTGGGCGTTACGATTCTGGGGGAGCATACCAAAAACAAATTTCATTTATTTGAAGTTCGAGAGGGGACCTCTATATCTGTTTTAAAATCTAAGGCGACACGCTTATGCCTGGTTAGAAATCGATGGGGAAGCTTGCCATGTTTGTGCAGCCGCGGACATTAATTGCATGGCCTACCTTTAAGAAAAACTGTAGAACGCTTCAATAGCTAAGATAATACACTACTGGCAGTAGAAATTGAACTTATGGTTTTTAACAGTTCCACAGAAATAATAACTGTGATGCAAACGTTTTTATCTTTTATCTTTGCAAGTTTTATCATTGTTCCTTGATTGGCGCAAGCGGATGGGCCCCGGTGTAGTGCACTACTTGCACCTGCGTATCTTCCGCCACCGATTAAAGTTAAACGATAACCTAACGCTCTCAATACTTAAAGAAATTATATACATGTTTGTACAAAAATATGTGAAAACCGTAAAGTCTGGAAATATGATGGTATCTATCTAGATTTTCTTCTTGACTGTCGAAAATATAAACAATAAACAAATTGGAGAAATTTTCAAACTTAACAAAATGCTGCTTCAGAGGCTAATTTATAACAGAGTAAGTCAAGAAATATTTGACACGAGACCAAATTTTTTCATTAAAGATCTACATTGAGGGTGAATTTCAAAATTACATGTGTTGTGTTTATTGACTTACGTCATACGTTCTGTCTGAAGACAAGGTTTAAATGCAAACATTCCCTTTGATACCCTGTCAAAATGAAATAAAACCAAATGACTGACTATCTTAACACCTAAAGTGCCGTGATGGGTAGGTAGGATAAGTTGTCCACTGTACCAGAGGCAAAAATCGGCACCTTATAGTCGCGGTGGGCAACACATGCCTCCCGGCACTTTTCTTGTTTACAACGCATCCGTCACTTATAATTGCTTAAAAATGTAGTACTGGATTCCCGATGTCGCGGTTTTCTATGCTTGTCATCTGCGTGCGGTACACACAAATCGGGCACCGGCACTATAAAGCTGGTGTTTCTTCTAAGCTTTTGTAACGGTAGATGTTTATAAATGAAATAGCAAATAATGTAACCAAAATTAAGGATATTTGTTTATTTGAGTTTACAACTGTCAATTTCAAAGAAACACTCCACACAAAAAATGTCTTTGACAAATATTGCATTGAAATTTAGTTTTGGGTGTCTTTCTCTTAGCCTCTAGCCTTTCTATTAAGTATACATGCCAAATTTCATCCTTTTAACTTTTTTGCTTTCTTTGTCAGATCTAAAGACTTTTTTAATAATTACTATACACAGTACTACTCTGGGGATGAACACTCCAAACGGCGTTTCAATATCTAGCAAAAGACCCCACCTCATTCAACCGTTACACAATGGAAAAACGGCAGGATATCTTCAAAAACAGTCCCTTTAATCAAATTCATTAATTCCGTGCACCAAGGTCTGACCTGCGTCCTCCTTTTTCTACCGGGTACGGAAGAACGATGCAGAGTTCCTGTTGGGACCCGGAGAGATGATATAAACGCCATTAATTAAAATCGCCTGAAGTGTTTTCGAGTTCTAGAAAATGACTTTACCAAAAAACGGCCTGTTTTTGTCCTTTAACCTGCTCATTCTCCGCACCTAAACGATGATTAATGGAAACCTACCCACAGATCAGCTTAAAGCCACTTTTCGCAAACAAGCTAGACTTGGTGGACAACAATTGCTATCGTGACCAGTACAGAAGAAACATACATGGGTAGCAAGAAAAATTATTGATAATTCGGAAAAAAATATTTTTCCACATAAAGGTCGAGTTCATTGTAGACCTGTATAAAACCAATGTAGTAAAAAAAACGTATCGCCGTTAGAACTTGCTTATATTAATGTTCTGTCTTTGTTCTACTACCTTTTAATCTGTATTACGTTGACATACCGCTAAGAGTATTTGGAGGTAGGTGAGAACATATTAACATCGGATTTATCTGTCCTATAGGAAGATACTAAGGAAAATGGAGAATGAAGATTTAGCTTTTATCTTTGAATTTCCAGCCTTTGGATTGGCGTACTGTTCATCACATTAATGGTGCTCACGTCAGACAGGTGAATATGCAATTGAACACACTATTTTGAGTACAACCTTTATTGCTACTTACTGGCAGTCTACAGTAAGTCATATGCTCTCACTACACCTTTATGAAGAAAATGTCCTGATAACTAATAAGAGTCGGAAAATATCAAAACAGCTTTGTGGCGAGGTTGGGCTGGGTCAAAAGGATATCGAATAAGGCTTGAACGACAGGTAGGGTATGGAGTCGGACTATTGATTAACAGTTCAACGTTCAAGTTTCAGCTATAAGAAAAATGGATCTTTTCCAAATTTCTTCTACACTGCTCTGTCTCTGTTACTTGAGAAAATAAAAATAAGCTTTTAACATAGTCCCATTAACTGGTAGTTAGCTTTTACGTATGCAGCGTGGAAAAGGAAAATGCAAACATGTTTATGCATACGAAAACTGTCAGCTGTTGTTAAGGAATCCACAGACTTCTTCTATCGTGATGTATGAATGCCAAGGTTACTATTCCGATGCATCTCAGTTTAGATAAGTAATTACTATAAAAATGGATTTTTATAGCGTATGTTACAATGTTTTATTAAAAATCCCGCTTTAAAATTTAGAAAGGATTTCTCGTTGAAATTCGAACAGATGTTGATTCATCCCAATGACAAATTAAAAAGCTGCTTCAATGTAAGGAACAAGGCGAAATGTGTAAAATCCCAGTAACAAGTTGCAAGCCTAATTAGATAGACAAACAACGATCTGCAAACACCTCCTGCTGTAACCATTAAAGGCTAATGACTTTGTATTGAGAAACAGCAGTTTTCGAAACTTGATGAATTCTATATTTCTATTACTTTACCACGGAACTAATGTAGTGTGGAACATTGTAGTAACGGTGATTGATTTTTTTATTTCTTTCACGTTTTCAGAATAACCGTACATCTTCTGCTATCGAATTCCCTGAAAGCACTTGATGTTGTTTGTATTATAGTTCGGATCGTGCTCTGTTTACGTCAGAACTTATTTTCTTTTTTTGTTGAACTTGTTCTCAAGTGTTGTTTATATAGGAGTAAAGTGCAACGACATACAATCCACCAATCTTGTAAAAACACCACATTATACCCTAATGATATTCAAACAATGAAAGATAATCTACGTCCGCGGTTGCCTAATAATATAAATGCAAAAAAAAAGCAAAAAAGGAAGGTATTTAAATTTGTACCTCGAAACTTTAGGGTTTTACAGAGATAAACGTTGTGCGTGTAATTTTACTTTTTAGATCTCCGTTGTTTACCATTTGCAATTTAATTTGTGTACAGCTTCTCTAGTAAAAAACTGCTTTTTTCGTAAATTGCTATTAATGATAAAACTCATTTGTCGTAATTAAAAATGATGCAGAATATTACTAAACTTGATATGTTTGCAATAGAGAGCCAGCAGTGTAATAAAACACACCCAAACTGTATCCATTTGTTTTCGCTTAAAAAACAAAATCTCCCTCTGCGAACGTGACATTCGCAGTGAACCAACCTATAAATTCGCGTCGTGTTCTATCTAAATCTATTTTAGTGAAATCGCGTTATGTTAATGTTAACGTTGCTTTATGAAACGTTTGGTAAGTACCTAGTAAAATAGTAATCAAAAATTAAGAAAATGCAAATAGCGCATGTCCAATTATTACTGACATGTTGGGACATCTACTAACAACCGGCACGAAAGTTTAGTTGCTGAAATCTATTCAACCGGTATTTTTTCTGAAATTTACTATAAGCCAAACAAAATTTTAAAAATTGCGTTTTTGTACTCGTAGATATTTTCTTTCATTGATAATAGTAATAATCAACATTCTGTGTTTTACCGGGCTTTCCACTATTATTTTTTAAAGCTTTTTATTTTCTTCAAGAACAATACAGAAACCCTATAAAATTTTTATTGCCCTCTAAAACCAAATAATTTTTTATACACTTTAAGTATTCTGCAGAAGTGTTTATTTATTTCTCGTTCTGTAAATTACAAAGTTTTAAATTTAATGAGAATTGCGAAATTCTAATCTGATAATTAAATTTAAAATGTTACTATAAGAGTATTAAAAGTGTAAGAAGGCTTTCTATTTTCAAGATTTAATTAGGTAGTTAATTGCAACTGCCAGATATAGGAATTTTAATAGAATTAATAATGTGTAACTATTTGTTATAACTAATTATTATTAGAAGGCTGGAAGGCGGGACCAAGAAATACCTTTTCAATTTGAAACCTCTATGTTGCAAATCATTATCAATTATTACATAAATGATTTCTATGAAGTTGAACCTTGATTAAAATTTAAACTCAAATTGAACAAGTAGATACCAAAAGTTATGCTATTATTTATTTGTCTCGATATAGATCTACTCTATATATTCAGATAAGTCTTTCCAAACACAAAGATTCACTCTCTTGTAGCATACCTCAAAAGGTCACTATCAGATGATGATGTGAAGTGACTAGTCCTTACCTTCAATTTTGCGTGCTCGACAGTTAGGTCACTTGCACGCAAGAACACGACAATTGCATTATCTTCTTTTAATAATATCTGACTAAATTCTCAAAAAAAGCATTGAAATCATTTACTTTATCTTAATGGTCGTCTGTATCTTAAAAGCCAAAATTTATATAAATCAGTAATCTCACATTGTTAACAACAAACAATTTTTTTTAAATCAATAATATAAAATAATAATTCTAAACTAAAAAACGACACTACTAACTTAAATTAAGAAAGAGAAACAGATACATATCTGCAATAGGAAGGGATTTTCGGATTTGATAGTGAGAAGTCGTTTGGGATGACATTTTGTTTCTGAGATTTACCAACTAGCTTATTGAGTACTGCAAATAATGTGATTTTGCGGTACAAAACCGTACACAGCAAGCTAGCTGCCAACGTAAGGTAGATAAAGAATATGCATGATCAAACTGCTCTCTGATCAACTTTCTGGTCAAAAATAAATTATCATTTAGAAGACTGCTTCCAAATGCTTCAACTTCTGCATTTGACTGAAATAATCGTAACATATTACAAGATGTCTTTTCGGTTAATCTATTAAGAAAAGTAGCTGTATTTAGCCAAATCGCCTAATAGAATTTGTGGGTCATTTATAACGAGATTGTGATATTTTTGTGGAAACACAATTTATAATCTGTAAAATTTAATTTGAACTAAATAAAATGTGATATACGTACAGGTCTAATGTTGATTGTTTTTGGTTTATGAAGAAAATGAGGAAACATTTTTTGGAGACTGTTAAGTTGGTGTTATCACATTCCTGACTATTTCTAATAAAAACAACGGTTTTTCTGTATAATAAGCCAATGCGTCAATTAAGTATAAACTCAATCATTTTTGTTGAGAATTAGTGATTATCATTAATATTTATGCGACCAATAAATTTTGCTGTTTACAAAAATATGGTCATAAGTACCACATGCTTGCCGCACAAAAGAATACATAAAGAAACATGGAACTCTAGGGATGGAATAACAAGGAGCCAAATAGATCACTTATTAATGGAAAAGAGGCATAGAAGCTGTATTCAAGATGTAAGAAGCTGGTGGTAGCAAAGATGAAGATAAAAATTAAAGATAAAATCTAATAAGAACGACGGAATATACAGCTATCAGGGAAGATTCGACACGGGAAAGCTAACACAACCTGATATAAAAAAAAGGTATCGAATTGAAATTAGAAATAGATTTCAAATATTACAAGAAGAGGCAGAAAAAAGTAGAAGTTATGTAGCAAGAGATAACAACAACAATAATTAAAGCAGCGGTAGGGGAAATACTTGATAGACCTATAAAGAAACGAAATAAGTGGCTTGATGAAGAATTTCAAAGGAAACTGGAAAATAGAAAGAACCCCTAAGAAGAAGCAAGAACGAACCCAAAAATATAAAGAACAAGAAGAATCACACGAATAAAATAACTCTTAGACAAAACAATACAGAGTTGTATAACCATAGAATAGGAGAGAAGAAAAATCAAGAACAAGAGACTTTAGCAACAAAATTCGTCAAAAAAAAAGGTAGCTTCAAAGCAAGACTAAATACAGGTAAAGATAAGCAAGGAAATGTGATAATAACAGATAAGGATCAAGTTATAGAAAGATGGAAAAAACCTCTTTAAGAAACTACTACGGAGATTGTTTCAAAAATAAAGTTTCCAACGCTGTAACTCTGGAAGGGGAGGTGGTCTACAAAAATGCGTAGAAAAAATGGTGATTATGTAGAATAGCGGAAAGAACAAGCTTTCCAAAAATGTACTTTTGAAGTAAAATAAACAAAGCTATGCAACTGAAAAAAATGTGGGAACCTTATTTTTGAAACAACAAAGAGGACCTAACGGCACAGCCTGAAGCAAAGAAACCAACATACCATGAAGTCTGTGCAGCGATAAGAAAACTAAACAAACTAAAGTTCCCCGAAATAGATACTCTTATTTCAAAATTGGTTAGAGATAAGAGAGAGACACTGACACTGAGGATACACGAACTCATAAGCAAAATATGAAGAAACGAGACCATACCAAAATAATGGAATGAGGTAATAATTGTGCCTCTACACAAAAAGGCGACAAAACCGCATCCACAAACTATAGAGGAATCTCACTTTTGCCTACGGTATATGAGATATTATCTTATATCTTACTGCAAAGACTAGAATCTTATGCAGAGGAAAATATTGCAGACTACCAAAGTGGGTTGCGTAAAGGCAGATCGACAATTGACAATCTGTATAACTTAACACAAATCATGGAGAAAAGGTAGGAATATGCTTTAGACGTACACCAATTTTCGTCGACTTCAAGTAAGCCTACATCACACAGTAGACAGATAGCTGCTATGGAATATAAGGCAGGAGTTTGTAATCTCTAAGAACCTAATCGATTTGACACGAATGTGCGTCATCAATTCAAAAGGTAGGAAGGAAATCAACGAATACTTCTCTGACTTTTTGAACTGGCTTTAGAGTGAGTGATGAGAAATGCGCATACAGTTAGTGCTAGGGGTATCTCTTAGAGGCATTCATGAAGTATATGCGTATACTGATAATATTGATCTAATAGGAAAAAAGTGGGAGAATTTAAAACAACTGTATATAACCATGGAAAGATTAGCAATACAAACAGGTCTGAAAGTGAATGCAGAAAAGACAAAATATTATATGGAAGATAGTAGACGAAATAAAAGACAGAGAAGACAATAAAACTTACAAACAGAAAAGGAAAAATTTCAGGAGGTAACAGATTTCAAGTATCTAGGAACATGGCTCACAGACACAAATGACATTAAGAATAACCAGTGGAAATAGAGTATGCTAAAAAAAAGAAGTGCATCGAGAAATATGAAACTAATAACAGAATAATAAAGCTAGTGCATGATTCTGAAAGATCAACACAGATTGGTCAGTCTTGAAAATCGAATCTTGAGAACAGTTCTGGGATTAAGTAGGAATGAAGAGACAGGTATTTGGAGAAGACGGACAAATGTCAAAATAAGAGAATTAACCCAGCAGAGTTTAATTACAAGCGCCTATTAGATTAGACAATTTGAAACAAAATTTTAAAGAATTAGAAACAAATAAGAACTGGGAGGAAGCGGTAAGAAATAGACAGCAGGGCATCATAAGGGAAGCAAAGCTCTGCAAGCGTTGTATGACCATAGAAAGTAGATAAGTATTTATATTTATTAACATCATAAATTTGATATTAACTAACATTATATAATAACAACAATTTAATACAAAGAAGAGTCAGTTTCTATAAAACCATTTACGAGTAGGTATTTACCCTAATATTTTTAGCATTCATACAACTACTAATTCAAACTACCTAACCGCTCTTTCTCTCGTTTGTAGTTCAATGCAGTTTAAGATTTTTACTATGGTTTGACCAGGACTGCTGCCACTGATATTTTGTTTCTGACATGTATCCATAATATTCTTCATCATTTCACTGACAGCTACAGCTACATAAGCACTCACATTTGCCGCCATAATAGCACTTGTAAATTCATTGCCAAGATAACTCTTTACTCTGCTCCACTGAATTTTCTCATTATTATCTAACATTTTTAGCTTTTTCCAAGAGCATGCCAAAAAGTCGTTAAGAGGTTTGTAGTCTGTTGGAAGAGGTTGAGACCAGGGATCCATATTGGCAATAATTTCATCTTGGTCTAACTTAAGCTGTTTTATACATTCTGTTTCTTCTCGAACCAAATAGCGACTTAAAACGTGTTCCTTTGAAATAATAGGTAAACGAAAAGAGTCAGAAAAGTGTAAAAATACAACTTACGGACGCCAATAAAGCAAAAAGAATGATTGCTGTAAGTGTCATGCCAAATATTAGCTTGGAGAAGGTGCTCTTAAGATTACGCGTATTTTGACAATTATTTGTTGATTAAAAAGAGCCAAGAGTTAATTAGCTGCAACCTTTCTTTGTAAACAAAAGAGTTGATTAACATTGGTATTGTTTCAGAATTTATTATTAACACTGAGTAACAATTAGTCCAATTAAATACATGATAATAAAAAAATCTAATAGGTTACATACAACCATATTAATTATCTATTTAAAGAATATAATTGGCATGAAGAATAACTACCTATGAATACGAGGGCGGTTCAGTAAGTACCCGTGTTTGATGACAGAAGGCGTTCCTGAGGGAGACATCCGTTTTTGATGAGGAGCGACCAGGACGCCCGGCAGACGCGGTTACCGAGGAAATCATTCAAAAAGTCCACGACATGATTCTCGCTGATCAACGAACGAAAGTGCGTGAAGTAGCAGAGGCCGTAGGTGTGCCGACCGGAACGGCAATTAATATTTTACATGATAAGTTGGCGATGAAAAAATTGTCGGCGCGATGGGTGCCGCGATTGCTAACGGTGGACAACAAGCGGATGCGGCTGTTAACTTCGAAGCAGTGTTTGGAGCAATTTAAGCGAAATCCGAAGGAGTTTTTGCGTCGAGTTGTCACCGTTGATGAAACCTGGATTCATCATTACACACCAGAAACTAAGCAACAATCAAAACAATGGATTTCTCCCGCTGAATCTGCTCCAAAGAAGGCGAAGATGGATCCATCGGCCGGAAAGGTCATGGCGACGATTTTTTGGGATGCGAACGGCGTCATCCTCATGGATTTTTTAGAAAAAGAAAGAACGATCACTGGACAATACTACAGTGAGTTATTAGACAGCTTCGACAAAAAATTGAATGAGACACGGCCGCATTTGGCGAAAAAGAAGGTGCTGTTTCACCACGATAACGCACCAGCACATTCATCCGGAGTTGTCGCCGCCAAACTGCATGAATTGCGTTATGAATTGCTGCCGCACCCCCCGTATTCACCCGATCTGGCTCCCTGCGACTTTTTCTTGTTTCCTAACATGAAGAAATGGCTCGCGGGAAAAAAATTTAGCTCAAACGAGGAAGTCATCGTCGAGATAGAGGCGTATTTTGGAGAGTTCGACAAATCCTATTTTTTGGAGGGGTTAAAAAAATGGCAGGAACGTTGGGAGAAGTGTATATTTCTAAAAGGAGACTATGTTAAAAAAATTAAAAAAAAATTTTTGAAAAAAATTGTGTCTTCATTTCTAACACGGGTACTTATTGAACTGCCCTCGTATAATAAAAATCTGTTATTAATATCAGAACAAGTCAAAATAACAACGCTGTTTTCCATCTATAGATCTTTCAAACACCTTATATTCAAAATTGTTTTTCTTACAGATATATTATACTGTTTTAAAAGTAAGTATTTTGTATTTTTTGAATAAGTCAGGAATTGTGTAAAGATTATAATTAGATGTACCAACATAGCCAATATTATTTGAACTCGTCTGGTAAGGTTTGCGAAGATAAACGTGCTTTATAAACATCAGAAAGCGAACCTTTCTAATATAGCTAATTTATCTCTTACAATTTATGAGATTCTAAAAGTAAATCTGAATGAAGTCGTCTGCCTGTAGAAGAAATGGGAAAGTACGAGAAATCAAAACAGATAACATGAGTTTGTTTTATTTAATTTAATTTAAAATTGTACTTATAAATCAAATGCATTTTAATAAATATTTAATAAAGCGGAAGCGTTGCTTAAAACAGATTAATGTTCGATATTAACAATAATTTATTTACATTAATAAATTTTTGTAACATACACTAAAGTGTTTTCAATTTTTCTCTCGTCTCATTTCCAAGACAATTCAGGACCTTATCAATGGTTTGACCAGGGGTGTTGCCAAGAATATTTTGTTTATGACATTTTTCCAAAGAGTCCTTTACTATTTGTCCAACATACGTAACAATACCAAGATGTAATTTTGTATCAAGATTTGTTTCTTCTTTCACAGTTATATTTATCAATTCATTGGTAATATGGGTTTTGAATTTGTTCCATTTGATTTTACCATCATTACCTAACATACCTACTTTTTGCCAATAGCATACAAAGTAGTCGTTGAGAGCTTTGTTGTTTGTTGCGATTGGTTTTCCCCATGGTTGACTAATGGCACCGACTTTATCGTTTTGTAACTTTAGTTCTTTTATACAATCCAATTCTTCGGAAGACCAATAGTGATCTGAAGCTTGGAGCTTAGAAATAATTAAGGATTCTTAGAAAGCTTTGAAACTAGGGATACAAAAACGTGTTTTATATTTATTTTTTATAAAAACTGGTCATGTGGCAAAATTTATTTAAAAGAGCGCAAAAGAAAGATTTGCAATTTGAACTTCTTTCTGCATTGTTTCATGGTGAAAATAATAATTTTAGTTTACAGAAGGCTATAGTTCTGGTTTCATTATTTACGTAACTACTAAGTAGTTAATAAAAATACAACTTACGTATGCCAACAAGGCAAAGAAAAGGACAGCTATGAGTTTCATGTGGGATACTTATCAGTGTGCTTGCTCTTAGGACCAACACAGTCCTTTCATACTTTACACAAATGCTTTTTGGACAAAGAAAGATATGAGAATCACAGCTCTAATTGGACATTTGCAACATTTCACTTAAAGTAAAAATATAAATTATGAACATTAAGAATTAATGTGATATTAAAGGTATAATATTAAGAACAATACAAAATTGTTTTATTAACAAGTGCAACACCAATAGCATTAATTATTTGCCTGTTACGTAGGAACTCTCCCATTCTTCGTTGATTATGTAGTAAATAGGCAATAAATCTTAATCTTTTATTTTATTCATTTTTTAAATATCAGCTTTTCATTACCAAATATATTAATTACAAGAAAAAAGTACAAAACCAAAGAAACGCACTCTAAAGTTACATTAGATATTAATCTTGTCTTACAAGTGATGGTCATTTCTGTTTCTGATGGATGGGTCTAATATTTTAAATGAACTACCTGGCAATTTGTTAGTCTAGACACGAGAACAGCTTCTCAGAGTTGAATATAATTTTTTCCCCTTACGATCGTTTGTCAGTTTTATAATTTTTTTGTTAATGTAATCCGTTTTTGTTTGTACAAGGACATAGAGATAAACTCAAGTAAAAAACGCTAATGTTTCAGTTATCCAGTTATATCATTTTTATTATTTCTTGCAATAGTTTTTCTTTCTTAATACCTACAGAGACATATAGCATCGTAGGACAATAATCAAAACAATTGATTGACAAACCATTAAAAAATTACTAAAAACAAACAAAAATCACCGACAAGCATTTTTCAAAAGTGTGCAGTTTGCATCTCTGAAATGCAATGTTAAAACTTCATTTAAAATCTCTTGTTTTGTCATCGAAACCACGCCAAATATGCAACTAGAATTTTGTACGTTTACTCTCTAATGTCTTGATTGTCTGGATTTTCATGGTCAATAACCGCCGTCATACATGAAGATGAGCACGCCATTTGGAAAATTTGGGTTGCGCCACTAAAGAGAAAAAATTACTACAACTTTAAAATTGGTTAGTCTAAAGACAAAAAGTACTTTTAGACGTTTTCATGAGATAAATTGCTTTTGAGTGAAGTCGAATTTTTTAAAATCCTGTAATATCAAAATTTAAGATATCATGTTCTTCTACTACCTGTAGTAAACATAGAACCAAAATCAGAATTTTGTGTAAAGAGATGGTCGGTGGCTACTTCTAGTGAGAGAAATTGTAAAGCAATACAATTGATCTATCTCGAAACAATCTAGAAAATTTTATGGCAGCTTTTATTTTGTTTTGTCTCTAGCTTCTAAATGCCCTTTGTAACTATTTGCGGGATACCCTACATATCTTACTAAACTTAAGTAAAGCTCTTGTCGACTTTTCTGTGGTTTGTCTGTTTGTTTCCTCCTTATTATGTGAATTTGGATTTTTAGACTACATCTCTGCCGCGTTATACCTTAAAATTGATCATTTAGATTTCCCGAAGGGTCGTGTTTAGAACGCATTATTATTTTATTACTTTCCCGAGAATCAAACTCGACAAGATAACATTGCTTTGCACAAAGAATTTATGACTCAAAGCGTTTCAAGTATTCAACATGTAATAATCCACTGTATACATGTTACAACATGGTAATGTAAAATTCATTTGTTCTTACACTTTAATAAGACCAAAGCGTTGCGAGTGCAAAAATGAAGCTTAAGCACTCACTTCATATCTGTTATCGAGTGAAGCCAGTCTACCATGAGGCAATTACGGCAGCTACCCCACAGGGATGATGATAATCAAGATAGTTTTCCAGTTCTCTGAAGACCATTTGCATTTACACTTTCTACTGCATATGTGATGATACTCAGAATAGTGCCAGATGCTGGTGGTTTGATGATGAAACTAGGTGATAAGGTCAGATAGTTTCCAGCTTTATTTAGTTGCAGTAAAACAATTTCCCAACCAAGTGTGAAGTTGATGAAAAACGCGGAGAGAGTGGAGATGAGCCGCATCTGTGGTGGCCGATAGGCGCGAAAGAAGCGCAGCATTGCTAACTTGACTTACGAGTTTATTAAGACATTTATCCTATTTTCATCACCAAACCACCAGCACCTGGCACGATCCTGAGTCTCATCACATGTGGATGCACTCAAGAATTCAGTAGAAAGTGCCGATGTGTAAAAGCAGACTTACGATGCACGACATTGTGTACGAACTGCCGCGGATATTGCACTAATACCCAACTTATTGACCGTAAAGTTGACTTTGAACTGGAATAATTTGTACCTTATACCTAACTATAAATGTACCTTGTAACTATTACTTAAGTGAAACACAAATTGTATGTGGATTTATTGTGCAGTTTTGGCGGGTGTCCCCGAAAGTTGCTGCTATTTCGAATTTCTATTACTCGATCAGAAGTACATCTATTAAAAACTTGCATAGAACCTTTTCTGTGCTACACTCTACGTAGATTAATTTTGGTAATCAATGTCGTCCTTGAAGAATAAGTAGTTTGGCTTAAAAATTGAAAAAACTAAAAAGTTAGAAAAAAATTTAATTTTAAGTGAGGGAAAGGAGAAGCCCCCCTCTATTCTGGGGGTGGGAACTTTTTGTTTATCGTTTACTAAACCCCCAATGAGTATTTACCCAAAGTATCAAAGCTATATAAATTATTTCCATCATTTTCCCCAATTTTCCTGAACTATAGGATTTTGACCAACTGCAAAACCAGGACAGGGGTGAGACGAGATGGGCAGCATAAAATCCGAAAAATATAGTTTGACTCTTTTTCTTTTGGGCTGCGAGAAGGGAAAGACACTGAGTCGGATGCACAGATCTAGAAAGTGGATAGACTAACGAAACAACATTGAAAGATATGTACAAAATGTGTCACCACATTGTGAGTCTCGTTGTGGTATGAAACTACTAGTAATTTGTAGTAATCAATAAATTATGTGACCAGCTTTACAAAATTCTTCCCAAGAATTTATTCATTACGTCAAAAAATATTCAGAAAGGACTACGTTTTGGGTAAAACTTTCTCAAGGTAGCCCATACGCTTCGTTAGTTTACCCTTTTTCCAAGTTTGTGGCCGGATGTTTGTATCCTCGACAAAAAATGAATCTGGGCTACAGCACAGAAAACAGGGGACCATGGGAAAACCACAATCAATGTCTGAAAACTACCAGAAACTATGTTATCTGCACACTCTCTCTGAAGATTGCTTTGAACAAACTTTGTATTGGACGTCAAAGTGTTGACACTTCAAACAAAGTGAAATAACTTTTGCGTTTTTCCAAATTTAGTCATATTGGTAAAATGCAGGAGCTTCTGTTAAACTTTTAAATATTCAGATTTTGTAGATTTAAAGTTTGATGGAGTGTTAAAGTGACTTGCAAAGCCACTAAAATAAGAGATGAGAATTTTTTATTGCAAAATTTTTAAGTTGATGCGACTTGACGTACATAGTTTCAAACTTGTTTATATTTTAGAGATAAACTTAACTTAAACCTACCAGCTAAGTAGCGGACGTCGCAACACAACAATTAGTGGAAAAAATTCAAGGCTTCAAGGATGTTAATGTCTTTTTTTGCTCTTCTTCTGGAGATTGGAAGCTAATTTTGGACAGTCTCGGGTATGCAATCTTTGTTTTTTCCATACACGTAGTGACCTCTTAAGAGTCTTAAGCATACACTTGTTGGAAAAATCCCCGTCAGGTAGCACAATTGTGCCAAAGGATAAAGACAGTTTACACAGAGTATTCTTCTGCAAAGTCCAACGGTCACTTCAGACGGTGCGGTGACAAAGATGGAATTCATAGTTACTTACAAGTCGGAAGAACGTCTTGCAGATGTGTAATAACATCCTGAGGAAACAACCCTGATGAACCGATTGAACTGCAATCTAACTCGTCGTTCCATCTCGGCGTGAAAGTGAAAGTTATATCAAAGTAAATGGCTGAAGAATAAAGTTTGAGTTGTGAGGATCAAAATTTCAGGCAAATGTCTGCTGGATCGAATCCTTCGGCTGTTTTGGCGATTTGGTTTGATTTTCCACATTTTGAAAGTAGAACTCAAGCCAACCTAAAGCAAAGCTGAGATGTAATTGGCCAACTGAAAGAGGCTGGTAGTTGGGTTGCAGAAGTTGAAAATGAACAGGAATAGTTTGGAAACAGTGCCTTGCGAAACGTCCTACAGCCTCTTGGGGTGTACTTTCTAGAGAGAACCAATCATGCTTATAGAGTTTATGACAGTTGTGGTTTTCGTATGAATCTGTTGACCACGATTCTCTTGGAAACGTTTCCGAAGATGTTAAGGACGTTAGCCTTTGTCTGAAGTAAGCATAACATACCTAAAATGCTAACAATGCCAAAATTCTAAACACATTACTCTCTCTTTTGCTAACTAAAGTAACAGGACAAGTAACTGACACGTTTTTGGCGTTTGATTAGGATTTAATAAGATTCGCATCTTAATTACATGCGAACTCTGATATGAACAGCTCTTGAAGTCAGATCGTGAATAAGGTAGAATTGATAACTGAAAATAGAATTTTCTTTATATATTTCTTCAAACAGCGACGCTATAAATACATTTTTTGATAAACTTTAATGAACGAAGAGGTACAATTAAAATAATAAAGTTTTTGCTTACATAAAGTTTGAAAGTTTTTTAATCGTTGTTGTAAAGCGTCATAAAAACCTACATAAATATTTTTGATTCGGTTAAGCAAAATATTGTAATAAACTTTTGAGATAATTTTTTATTAGTGCACTAAATTCAAGCATGCACATCCAAACAAAAAAAAAACAAAAAGATAAATAGGAGATTTTTGGGAGCTACAACCCTGCGAAGCTCTGATTTTACATTAACTTTACTTACATGTACCTGCCGCTGCGTGCTCAGATTTTAGTATCAGTTAATAAATAGGGAACGCATGTAAGTTTAATTAAAAATTCTCAGACGGAAGGTATAGCTTGCTCCCGCTAGAGGTATTAACTAAATAAAAATAAAACTTTAATGTTCGCATATAAATCCCAATAATAAAACACTTCTTAGTTTTTAAATATCTTTATGCTTTTAGTATATAAGATAGAGGTTAAATATTTTTTATGGCGAAAATAAAACTACCAAGACGAATTACAGCCAGGGAACACTGTAAATAGATTGTTAAATTAATGAAAAATTTTGCAATATCCTTTGGTAGTGACTCTCATAATAGCGTAATAGCTAATCTAATAGCTCCTATATTTATATGGCGTATTTCTATTTTCAGGATGCTCCAAAGAGCTCAAGAAACGGGCTACATTAATATTAACTGTGTAGATCCATTAGGCAGGAGCGCACTTCTCATGGCTATAGATAATGAAAATTTAGAGATGGTTGAGCTTCTCATTGAACACAAAGTAGAAACTAAGGATGCCCTCCTTCATGCTATCTCGGAAGAATTTGTGGAAGCCGTAGAAGTTTTGCTAGATCACGAAGAAACCATTCATAAGATTGGAGAACCTCATGTAAGTACACCCTGGTGTTTTCTGCGTGTTCATTTCTTTAACGAGTTTAAAA
>VTPC01003525.1:0-19054 GCA_011009095.1 Ignelater luminosus | reverse complement strand
TTTTTTTTCAAAGAAACCACTACCAAACCCAATCAAAAATCGTTCAAAACTTTGCTAAAATATTCCAGTGCAGCTAACTCATGAATGATGACAAAGACGAGATTAGTTTGATCTAAATTCTGGATATATTTTTTTATATATAATTTAATGGGCACCATATTATCAGGTTTTCTTAATGCACCAGATCTCACAAGTAATCCAGCTGCTCTTGATTGATGGTTTAGAACTGATTTTTTTTGTCTTACCTTAGCCACCATCGTCGTACCAGAAACTATTAGATTTTCTATAGAAATAAATGGCATATTAAAATAATAATTTAAACAAAATTAAATTCTTCATTGGCACAGATTATTTATAATCACAAAATGGTTTTCTTAGCTGATACTTTTAATTTACAAAGAGAATTTTCTACCAACAAACCAATAAGTGTTTGTTAACGGTCGGCCTTTTTTACATTGACTGAAAATAAAAGAAAAAGACATGAAGAATCTTTTTACTATTAAATTAATAGTAATAAGTACATAAGCATATTTCTACATTCTAAATAAATTGTATACAAATATCACAACTCCATCAAGTTCTTATGTTTCCAAATTAATTGCAAAATGGAATCGTCTCTTACCTTCCGAACTGACTGTATAAGTCCAACACAACTATCGATTACTAAGAATTGTTTAACAGCTAGATTTTCTGTAAGATTCTTTTAATGTCTTAGCCAGCATGAAGTTTTTAATTGCGACTGTATTCCACTTTTAGAAGAAAGTGTCCTTTAAGTATTACGTGTAACGGATTTGGATCCGTGCATTTTGAACCGCTTTGCCCCCTGACTAAAAGTGACCAAAACATTAATAGCTGAATTAAAAATAAAAATTTTCACAAACCAAGTGTTATACTAAAAAAAATTTTTATTGGCAATACAGAAAGTTTTTCCAAACAGCAATTGTTCTTGAAATGGTATTGTATATTTAGCCCAAAATAGTTTTCTTTAAGGGAAAGACAATAACAGGAAGATTTAATTGATGTAGATTTTCTTTAAATTTGGATAGTTTCTCAAATACAAATTTTTAACAGACAGGACTTAAGACATTTCAAGATAACATAACAATTTTACTCTCATAGGTGCAAATGTTTTGATTGGCATCAGATTCTTGCGATAATTTGACAATCATGTTCTAACCATAGTAGTTGCATAGTTGATTGAGATGCTGGAACTTCCTGCTCGCACAAAATTCCGGTAAAGACCAAGCAAGCTTTACCAAAAACTTTTATTCTTTTGAGTCACAAATTTTTGTTTTGCAATGCAAAAGTCTGGAAATTGGTATAGCCGTTCGTTATCATTTTGTTATTGCTTCTGTTCTTACAAAATATTTT
The DNA here is from genome assembly GCA_011009095.1 of Ignelater luminosus. Classification (NCBI taxonomy): domain Eukaryota; kingdom Metazoa; phylum Arthropoda; class Insecta; order Coleoptera; family Elateridae; genus Ignelater; species Ignelater luminosus. The sequence goes on along the minus strand of VTPC01003525.1, from coordinate 17,683 downwards.
CACCTATTTCTCAATGTTTTTGAAAGGAAGTGTCCACTATAATTGGGAAAGTAACATCTTTAATTAAGACAATTTCTTTAAGTATTAATATTAAAAGAGAAAGACACAGGAATTGTTAATAGAATTACTTATATACATGTCTGAAACAGGATGTACCTCTTGCGTTGTCTTTTTTGTAATTTTCGTGAGTGTATTACTGCGAGACATGCTTCAATATGATGTTGGCATAGTGAAAGACTTTCTTCTTTTTTTGAAATAAACTCTTCCAGGAAGAAGTAGACTTATTGCAATTTTTCGCTTTGAAACTGAGTAAATCCAGGACTGTTTTTCTATTTAGAGTTACAAGAGCAATAGCATATTCTGTATAGGATTTACTTTGCAGTTCACGTATTACTCTATGCTTATTGATGCTTAGTTTGGTTTCCGTTTGAAGTTCTAAATACCGTCTCTATATATTATTGAACTCTACAAAGGCCTGATTTTCCAAAAAGCGGTTGTCGGTTTTTCGGATCTCCTTCTACGTTGACAAAATGTATATTCTGGCGCCACCGATGCAAAGCCATACAGTCACGTCCTGCAGATAAGATTGAATTGCCATAAGGTCTTATTCTAGTACATCCAAGATTGCCCATAATAATGTGTATTCTTACAAATGTTTGCAGAAAAAAATTTAACTTGCTGTTGAACTGCTTAAGGGTTTACCATTTTTGATTAGTGAACAAGTAAACAACAATTTTGTATATCTACGTATATTTTAGATTTCTTGATCCAAAAGTCTGTTCTCTCTACAAAACTCTACGAAAGAGTTAAGTTGAATATTTCTTAACTGGTCGTTTAATTTTCTGGGGTGTCTTTTCTTTTTTCCTATTTGCGAATTCAGAAACGCACTTCTAAATATTTTCGGACGGATTTAATAGCACCTTAAAAATTGTCAGCCAGTTTGCTAACTGGCTTTTCAGTGTTTCCAGAAACACCATCTGCCGACATATGATTGTGGCCTTTTGTTAAGTACTTATGTAATTACAATCTCCCCCAGTCCAAAGGGCTGTTGCTGTTCGTAATCGTAACAAAAGCCGTAAATAAAATCCAATTTCTATTCTAGGCTGTACAAGTGTCAGCCCAGAATATAAATTGTTTTATGTTTTGTTCTACCTTAATTGAAGTCAATATAGCATCAACTATATTTCGAGGATTTCCCCTTACCAAACATTTGTGCCATACAATACAATAGGCTTGTAAGAAGGGGATCCTTCGTCGTTGGTAAAAGTAAAACATTTTGAAGACCCATAGAATAATATTTAATACCTTTACTGGACTTAGTGATTACAGCTGTTAGAGAATCTTGCTTGTATTGCAAATGAGCTTTATTAGCATTTTCCTTGGATAAATTCCACTGTTCAAAGATATTTGAAGGCAAAGCATTTCTAATTTGGCATCTTTTCATTTATTTTAAAAGTTTCACATTCTGCACATTTATCGAAATTTGGCATATCTAAAGAGTTTTCAGGTTTTTTTGTAAGTCTTCTTCTTGCAGAAATTAAGATATTTGTCGTGAAAATACAAATATATCAATCTAACTGTTAACTCTTTAGGTAAGTATCTCATATCTGGATAATATGGATAGAAACTTTCTATACCAATTTAAAAGGGCTCGAAGCATGATAGGACATAACTCTGCAATCCCAGAGTCATTATTATATTAGCTTCAACAATTCTACGTTTAACATTTGTCATATGAACATTTTTTTACAGCCATATTCTTTTTTGTAAGTAATTTAATTTCCTTTAGTTGTTCCATATTTCGTGTTTATCTAGTTTTGTAAATTCAGTGCAGCTTGTTGACTTACGTTTTCTCTTCTTCTGAATGCTCAGGTCTCTTGATATTTTCTTTGCGCCGACGTTTCTATAGGTTTCTCTGTATCTTGATTAAATATTTTCGTCCGAGATTGAGCCATTATGATCAGCATTTGGATTTCTATTTTTTCATCTTTGTCTCTTCGTCTGCTTGCATTGAAATACTATCGGTTACTACGTGTTTTATAAGTTCTTCTTCTTCTGGTAAAGAATCTGGATCAGCAATGCAATCATCAAAATCATCGAGTGTACTATTGAGAAACAGAAACTTGTCTGTCTTCTAAATTGGGATTTGCATTAATTTCAGTTCCATGCTAGGAAAGAAACACATTAATTAATTATTACGTATTAACCTTTCGACGCTGGAAAAAACAAATTTAGCGTTTATGATTTAATTTACAATGACGACATTTGTGCAAAGAAAAGAATTAATACTAATTTTAATTTATCCCAGATAAGCCCAGAAAAGCTTTTTTTTTTAAATCCTTTGAAATTTAGCATTTTTTATAGTGATCTAAAACCATCACCGCAATTTCTTTTTTTAGATATAGATTGTAATTTTCCAAATATTATCTGTTCTTTTAAAGGAACACTGGGATGATAAGGGTAAAAAAAGCTAGAGAGGTAAATAATTATTTTATTCGGAAAAAAACAAAGCAGAGGACCTTGTTATATAACTATTGAAATAACAAAAATATATTAAAAATACCTTTGATAACCTAACACTAAAGAGGTTTTGTGTTACATTTCAGAGACATAGGAAACAAGTCAAAACAAATTGATAAAATGATGAAAAGAAATTATTGCGCGTGATATCGAACAGAGCAGTCTTTAACATGTAAAGCAATATCGTACTTTTTGCAAAATACTTTTACTTTTTATGACATACACCGCATCTTCTTTGATTTTCACGGAATTCAGCAAGATGGTTCAAACGATCATAACGCGATGATCCGTGATGCATTTGTGAAACTTTTGAAAAACTGCTTCTTGTCTTTTCTGGCATACAGGTATACAGGGATCACATTATCATTCCATCTAACAGCCTCTATTTTTGTTTTTCAAGACCTTCGACTCTATCAACGGACATTTCATTGTTCTTGGATCCCTTAGTGTTTCAGTTCTTCTGATTCCCAGTTTTTTCAATTCATTTAACAATGACAATGTAGTAAAAAAGTTATCGAAGAACAAGTGATACGGTGCAGTATCATTTACCCCTTTTAGTATACCTGCATACTGAATTCTTGATATTTCATTGGTAGAACACTTGATTTTTCTTGGTATGAATCAAACCACGTGACATAACCAAATTTTGTGGCACCCACACAAAACTTGTATCTTTATTCCTAGCTAACGTACGAGGGTGGTCTGAAAAGTTTCCGACCTAACAAAGATACAAGACATTTTCTCTGAAAATTTTTTTTTTATTTTTCAACATAGTCTCCTTGTAACTCTACACACTTCTCCCAGCGATGCTCCCATCTCTGTAACCCGTCCAAATAGTACTCGGCATTTTTCTCTGCAAAATAATTGTTCACGAAAGTAATTGCCTCTTCATTTGACGAAAATCTTTGTCCTGAGGGAACAAAAAGAAGTCGCTTGCGGCTAGATCTGGTGAGTAAGGCGGATGGTCAAGCAGTTCAAACCGTAATTCGTGGATTTTCGCCATGGCAACCGCTGAGGTGTGAGACGGTGCGTTGTCTTGGTGAAACAGGATTTTCTTTTTCTGCAAATGTTGCCGTTTTTTCGCAAGTTCTGCCTTCAGCTAGTCACGTAATGATGCATAGTATGCTCCTGTAATGGTTTTTCCTTTTTGAAGATAATCGATTAAAATAACTCCATGACTATCCCAAAAAACAGTCGCCATCACTTTCCCAGCCGAAAAAACAGTTTTTGCTTTTTTTGGAGCAGGTTCCCCCTTTGCAGTCCACTGTTTAGACTGAATTTTTGTTTCGGGCGTATAATGGTGTATCCAAGTTTCATCTACAGTAATTAATCGGCGCCAAAACTCGGATTTATTTCGCCTAAACTGCGCCAAAAGAGCGTTGGAAATATTCATTCGAACACGTTTTTGGTCTAACGTGAGCAAACGCGGCACCCAACGCGCGGACAGCTTTCTCATGCCTAAATGTTGATTTAATATGTGACAAACACGTTCTTTTGACATGTTCATAACCTCTGCTATCTCTCTCACTTTAATTCGGCGGTCGTCTAGCACCATTTGGTGAACTTTGGCGATGTTTTCGTCGGTAGTTGCAGTTTTTGGACGTCCCGAACGTTCATCGTCTCCCAAGCTCTTACGGCCACGTTTAAATTCAGCAGCCCAAAATTTCACTGTGGTAAATGATGGTGCAGAGTCCCCATACACAGAATCCAACTCATCTTTTATTTGCGAAGGCGGATTGCCTTTCAAAAACAAATATTTAATGACAGCTCGATACTCGATTTTGTCCATTTTCACAAAAAAACTCACATCAACTCACTCAAACGACTGTTACATAAAAACTGCGCGTCCAAAATGGCTGAAACTTTGGTGAGTAATTGTCAACAGATGAACAACGAAATTCAGTAGCTTTTATTTACGAGTGCTGCCATCTTCACGTTGAGGTCGGAAACTTTTCGGACCACCCTCGTATCTTTTTCGTGTGTATACTTAGCATGCGTATTTCTTGTAAATCAGCAATACCTTTTTAAATAAATATTATAAATAAACTAATATGGATATTGAACGTTAAATATTAAAAGAAAGGGTTAATTTACTCTTACATCATCTACCATTTACTGTAATTCGCGCATAACATCTTTTTGCAAAAACCAAAAGGAGAGTTATTGTAAAACACAGTATCTAACAGATAATACTGTGTTTTACAGTAGTAAATCACTACTTATCATTGCAGATAATGTGTTTTACGTTTTAATAAAAATTATTTTAAGTTACCTATGAAGTTTCTGAGCCTACAAGATGATACTCCCCAAAAAGTCGATTTTCATCAAAATGTCAGATAAAGTGTGTTACGGGTAGGGCAGCCGTATTACCTTGGGTGGTTTCTATTATAGGTTGAATAGTTGCTTATTTTTACTTTTCAACTTTGCATCGCTTATTTTAAAATCATAATCAACTGAGTCCACTGGATTAACACATTCATTTATCCATAGACTTATAGGAAACTTTACTGAGCCTTTCTTTTCTTCTTTTTTTTTACCTCAGGAGTCAGATATTTGTCACCAGTTCCAACATTAATTTTGCTTTTTCATTGATTAACCTACATCTCGTTTACCCTTTAGATAGTATTTCGGGGTGCTTTTGAATAGTTCATTACCTTCCAGTCTTGTTAATATAGACCTTCCATGCATTTCTGTTCTCTCCGTATATTTTCTAGATGCTAATGCTTAAAAGTTCTATGTTAGTTCATCAATTTTGTTACATCTCTTTACTAGTTCTAAAGACTTTCCTCTGTATTGCGTTTCTATTTCTGACTACTGCTCAGCCACTAATATACATTAGTAATAATTTAAATAACTTTACTCAAGTTCTTATAAGTTCTACAACCTCTCAATTGATCGATAGTAAACGAAACAGGAGGATATTCCCTTTTATGTGGGATGTAAATAAAATTTGTTGTTGGTTGCTTTAAAGCAAGACTAACATCTTTTTTAGTTTTAATCCTTTAGTGGTAAAATAGCACCTAATCCAGGATTAGAACGATTTTAAAAATGCCAAAAGGGTAAAATTAATGCAGAAGTCAATATTCTTCGTAAACCATTTTTCACTGAGTGCAATGCCTTTGATGCAAGACTGGAAGCTATTGTATAGTGTAAAAATGAAACCTAAAAGAAATTGTTATTTTTTTCGTGTCAGTGTCATTCATCAAATCTGAAGAGAAGACAATGTCTGAGAAGAAGTGTCCTGCAGTTCTGCTTGCGGTCAATAAATCTAAACCTCGTGTCCACAAAATGTGCTTTACAGTAATAATTGGTCACGCTTCTTTATTGTAATTAAGTGATTTATCTATCAGCGTTATAAATTTTGAACTAAATTTTTTTGGTTTGCTAACTTACAAATGCATTTTCAATAAACAAATTTCATCTTTCTAATCAGTTATTAATCAGTTAAGTGCCCCTTCAGTTTTTATATTTTATGCAAAGCTAGTCCCTAGACTAGTGTCCTACAACAAACGCTTAAGGGGTTTAAGGGTTTAAGAAAAGGCAATATACAAAAAAATTAAATTAATCTTGATGATAATAACGGTATATTCATAAGCTAATTAATTAGTTGTTTCTCTTTTCAAAACCTTTAACTGGCTATAGTTGCTCATATGAACAAAATATTCTGTAACTACAAAATAATTTTTAATTTCTTCATTTAGTAACTCTGTAGTGCCAACTTGGTTCTGTATTAAGCTCTATAAGTCTTATTACCTTTATACTGTTTATAATTTAGAAACCTAATCTTCTAAGTTTACAGTTGCCTAAAAGTATTTGAGCTAAAAGGTTTACTTCTAGCAGGATGTAATCACGTTGTCAAACTGCTTACAGTTTTTATCTACAAACAGAACCTTACAAGAAAGTTCCAAGTAAAAGCGTTTCGTATATAGTGCTTATCGTTGTTATTTACTTTTTTTTCAGAGTTGGGAAGCTCTACCGCCGGATACTGCTACCTTTACACCGGATATAACTCCTCTTATCCTGTCGGCGCACAGAGACAACTATGAGATTATAAAAATCCTTTTGGACCGTGGCGCAACACTTCCGATGCCTCATGATGTAAGGTAAGCATCGTGTATTGATTTTTATTCTTAAATGTAAAGATACCTTCACCTCGTCAGGATACTAACTTTTTGAGCACGATAATGGAAAACTGGTCTGCTTACAATATTTTTATCTTTAAATACAAAATGGATTTTTAATATCGTTTGCAAAAAAATAATAGAAGTAATAATAATAAGAATGGATTCTTTGAAATTTTCTTATTACACATCAACATGGAGCAAATAAATATTAGATTACGTGCACTTCACACTTTACATTTTTTGTTTTCAATAGAAATGTCTAACATTATTGAAAGTGGAAAGAAAAAGTGACGTCAGGCTTGACAGGATATTTATGTTTAATACTACTATGAACGTGCTGAAAAAAAGTAGTTTGGCGGCGTTTTCCTTTGAAAGCTTGCATGAAACATTTACTACAAGTCTCAGAGAGACTTAGAATGTACGAGTACCTTTTCTCCAAGATTTATCATTTTTGTAAAGTTGTGCCAAGTTTTACCATTAAGGTAAATATGATATCGCAACTAATTTATATTTTTCCCTGTAAGTAATATTTTTTAAAATTCTGTTTTTCTTATTATTAGATAACTGTTGCTCTATCCGCTTTTTACAAGGAAGCATTTTCGAGTTCTTTCCCTAAATATTTCAACAAGTTTTATACGAGATTTCTATCTCCGCTATTAAACGACCAATTGATTTTCTTGCGGAGCAATCGACCACAACGTCGCCTACAAATTCAATTGTGTTCGATTTATGTATTGTTCGTTGATGTGACTTAAAAAACTCGTTCACATTACGTGTTATTTGAAGTTAACTGTACGATATTGTGAATGTTTATTAAGCGGTTTTTTAATTTTAGATTTTATTTATCTATCTTGTCGGCTCAAATGTGGATACAAAGATGTTAAAGAAGATCAAAGAAGTAATATTTAGAGCAAAATTTGATTTATCTATGTAAAAGATTAAAGCGATGAATATTAAGTTATTAAACACATAGAAGTAGACGTAATACACCGTCGCTCTGCTGAGTTGTAAATTCATTAACATCAACAAGATCTATCAGTTTGCGAATGCAAATTTATAATTGCATAGAGAACTATTTTGTAGCTTATACATATTGTAATCACTGAACTGCAAATTTAGTTTCGCTGTAATAATTCGTTGTTTACCATAAAGTAAAAGCTAACGAATATTATCTACCCAAAGAATTTATAGAGTTCGCAGGGAAAAGATATTAAGTTCAGATTATATTTTTTAGCCCAAATTTCTAAGATTTTTATCAACCAATACCAGAAATCCTGCCAAGGCAAAATTAAAAAATAAATACTTAAATCATCTTACTGTGATATTGACACGTGAAGGTCAGAACTGAATGAATTCCCATGTATTTTTTTAGAAAATTATTCTCCTGTACACTTCAATTAGCTGTTAAATACTTTTCAACAGACAATACATTAGAATCAAAATGATTCTAGAAAGCAATCAATTGATGCCCAACATATGGTCAGTATTTAAGCTCTACCACTCGTCATTGCTATTTTAATGATAGAATTCTAAGATGCCGTCACATTTTAATTCAGTTGATACAGCTTAGATGTTTTACAATTTATAGACCAATCGTGGCTTTTCCATGTCCGCTTTTAACGCGAGTGAGGTTTCACAAATCTACACAGTTCTACCGTATGCATTTCTAGTGTAAATAATATCTCAAATTGAACTAAATACTTTTAGAGGTTACTTACGAGAAAAACACTTTCAATAGATTTCGCCCTGCAGCTAAAGTCGGTAGCCCTAAGAAATAGATTTGGAAGTTGTATAGAAACATTGCCTTATTTATCCAAAACGCAAAAGCTACATAGTTGACAATAACCAAATTTCATTGAGGAATATGAAACCCTAAAATTAGACCATTTACTCTTCTAGGGTTTACGATCCAGTAGTAAGATCTACATGCAAATTGTCTTGAACAAACTTCTACCGACAAGATAAAAAATTATGAATCTACCACAAAACTATGGTCTCTCCATACAAATTTAAATTATAACCCTAAAATCACTAGTAGAGATGTAATGAATACGAACAGCCAAAATGTGGAACAATACAACAAATTTCAGCTCAAGATTAACTAAGTTGCTAAGTGCAGGACAATGACATTTGCAATTGACAAATGACAGAAAACAAATACGTATTAGTTGTTGAAATAAATCAACAAGGCGGCACATCAAAATTAGATTTCATAGCCAACTGGGCTCGGAAACATTTAGGAACACTTTGTATTAATAAGTGCAATTACCTCAAAAAACCACAAAATACGCTGCAATAAAAAGATTTCCAAATTAAGTGAGAAATAGACCAATCCGAAATTTCAAGGTCTACATATGCAAAATTTGCTTCCATAGATATATCAAAATGCTATAATTGCAGCAACGTAATAATAGTTTTTAATTGAAATTGGGATAAATCTCTAGCAACTGACTACTAATATTTGTATCTGATAAAAGAGAGAAAGAAAAAAAAAACAAAACCGCAGACTATTAAATTGTATCACTATAAAGATCATCACGTCATCACTTGAATTTCACTTAGTGATAATATAATTTTTCCAGGGGAGCAGAGATTATCTTTGAGAATCATAGCAACCTTTTTTTAAATATTGTGCCAGAAGTATCAAACATAAAGTATGATATGGATTTCATCTCGATATTTTCGTTATTATGAAGACATTGAGAAATAGTATTTAATTTGCAATTTAAAACACCCTGTACATTCCTTTTATGTATTTCGCTGTTTGCGATAATAATCATTTCTGATAAACTTCCACTCTCTAAAGTAAATGTAGAGTAAACAATAGGTATAATCAATAAATTTTAATTGACTATAACTATAATCGAAGAGGAGAACCTTGAAGAAGTCAGCGACCCTATTAATTCCGTTATTTATCGCCACTGGATATATGTACCTACGCTGATTCCATTTAGTGGTTTCATTATCGCCAAATGACCCTAATAATCTGATAATTCGAATAAATCCCAAAAGCTTTAACACGAACGTGTAGATTAATGTTACTATGTGCTAAATCCCTAACTGCAAATTTTCTGCTAGTAAAAAGCATAATCTTCTCTTTACACTTTTACTTAGAGCAAGAAATATTCTAAGGTGTGTTTTATTTTTTAAACTTTTTACCTAAATATTTTAGGATGATTCAATTAGACGCTATTTACGGTTTTAGAGGGCACAAAATTGTTTAAACGTTATATCTTCGTTGTTAAAGTTTTAGCTTCTTAAGATTACATACAACTAGATAAACAGACATTAAATATACTTTATACTCTTATAACATAGGTACTAGAGAGTTTCACCAATTCAATTTATCAGTTTGTTGTATACCGACTTAGCAGGCTAAGAGTTGTAGGCTTGAATCTCTTGGACCAGACTAAAACAAACTTAAAACAACATAGCTGGCCCAGTGATATCTTTTTATAGTAAAATTAGAAAAGCTCAACAAGTCCTCCCAACCCAAAATATCAAGAATGACTAAAATCTCTACCTCATTTATAACTATAGAGCATACCGAGTATTATACAGTATGGAAACTTATGATGGAATCAATTCTGTAACTCAATATTTAGAAATATTTTAAAAGAACGCAAGCATAATATGTCGGTTTAAGTTTCTTGATACGATTTGACTCAACTTTATATCCTAAAGCCTACCGTTTATGGGATACACGGTGTCAAAGTTGAATTTAAAATTTGTACTTTTTTCATGAACGATAGAGTTTTGGATATAAAGTTGGGCTAAATCGATTTACTTTGTTCTTGGGAACCTGTGGTAGTTTTATGTCTATTCTTTTTTAGGACGCCCTATATATAAAGCTAACAAGCTGGTGCACATTAAGCACTAAATTTTCAAAACGGTTACTATTAACTTCTAGACGGTAACCTAGTCTGGAAAACTGCAATATTTTTGGAGTAACCTATATTGTTTTCGAAGTGATGTGTGCTTTTAGATCATCAAGATTTTTTTGTTTGCTTTAGTAAACCTCGCTTTTTAGATAACATCATAGAAAGAAATCTAGTGAGGTTAGATCAGTCATTGTAGAACTTCCCTCCTTTCAATCAAAAGCCAAAACAAGTTGACCATTGACACCGTGTGTTTTGGCAATGGTATGTTTCCATACCATACAGATGCTCTGTAACAAACATATAGTATTTTTGTTTCTCTTATGTTTTACGTTTAGGCATATATAACCAGTTCTGTGCTCTTCTAACACCGTGTTTTGGCAGGATGTCTATTTTCCACTTTTCCGCTACATTGAAAATACTCTACGTACGAAAAACAATACAATCTATAAGACTCTATATAACATCACAAAATACAGCAACTGTCAAAATGCAATTTTTAGATCTGTGTTCAAGTCTAACTTAAAACAAAATGAAAAAGACGAAATTAGATGAGTCTGATGTTATGCAGTTTTGTAGTTGACAGCTCAATCAAAGATTTATCCCACGTATAAAAATAGATTTGATGTAAGTACAAAATGTCTCGTGTCGCTTGTTAAGATCTTCATATTTACAACGCCAAACGTACGTTCCTACGATAATTACTTTAAATTGGGTTGCGTGGTGACCTCTATTAAGGAATAGGGTTGTGGAGGGTAGTTGCTTTCGCGGGGCAGCAATCTGCATAACTTAGTTACAAGATAAGTCGCATCTGCGCTCGCGGTGTGCAGATCAGGGCATCGCTTGTTCCTTCACCTTGTAGCGGAATTTTGTTAGTGGAATTCGTCATCATTTTGACTCCTTATTGCTGCCTGGAAGCCAGCCAGTCCTCGGTGGTTTAAGTAAATGAATATGCAGTTGCCATGTGAACAAAAGTTTGGATTATTACAGCTATTTTAAGGTTAGTCGCTAAACACCAATTATAGTAGTGTTTGCGTTTGTTTGGCCTAAATAAACAAAGTGCATTCAAAGCTTGTTGAGTGGAAAACAATAAGATTTTCTCTTGGTATTAATGTAAATCTTTAACGGCCATTTTTAGTACAATCATTGTGGTTTTGTGCCCGTTTTAGTTCATCATTTGTCTCACGAACAATGAATTTATAATTCAGTAATAATTCAGTTTTTAATCTGTATGTACAAACGAATTTACTGTCGAGTTTTGTTAAATGAAATGAGATATTTTAAATGTATTAAATGCAGCCCTAAGCTGTTTGTAGGACGTTTGACGGGATCCACGTATTTTATTTGCGTTTTGGGATTCCCCTCGAGTACCGCTGGCCAAAATTCTGCGCAGTAGAATTTAATAAGATCATTGACATTCGTTTTTTAAAGCTTTATGTATTTTGTGTAATCACCTGTTTATTTGCTTTGTTTTCTTTTTTTGTTTTGTTTGTAACATTTATTTAATTTTTTTTATTTTATAATAGATTTATTGTTTAAGAAGACAGCCTTTTTATTGTACTTGTATGCACTGGTTTAGGTGGAAATATTGAAGTCACCCAAGTACTTTATTAACTTGATTCAGTTATACTAAATCTAACTGGTATAGAATATACCGAGTGACTCAAAAAACCTTGATATACTGAGTGATCGAAAAAGGATTTGATGATTTGATTTAAATATTCCAAATTTAGTTAAAGAAACATATATACAGGGTGAATTGGAATTACCTCTGTATAGGGCGCTTTAATGCCTTGAGTAAGTTTTTGTATCAGAAAGCTTAATAAGTATTTGTGAAGCTGTTGCCGATTTGAGAGGGACTATGGTCCTTTTGAATCTTGTTATCTGGCTGAATCCATAGTGGCGCTTTCCTTTAGTACAGATTTTGAGCTATTTTAGTGTTAAGTAAGCATTTCGAATTTAGCCGTCTTCGACTGTTTGCTAGTCTGGGTATCAGCAAACTTAGTTCTTCGTGCCTTTTAGTCGCTGATTATAAGTCTGTGTCTTAAAGTTCATTTTGGCACGTAACACACTACACCACTAGGCTCAGTAATTGATCAAAGCCTTTCAGACAATAAAAACGAGGCTCCAAATTACGTACCTACAATCTTTGATATTATCCAATGGCGTTCGCACACATGGGCAGTTCCTTAAAGAGAAAACAAAACGTTCACGCACCCAAGGGTATCACTACTGAGTGACAAGTGACTATAAACTGATCCTATACGATCTCTATACTTACGAGTTACCTGTTACGAGATATCCGTAAATCACTTTACAAACTAAGAAAGAAGCACTGATTTGATTAAAGTTATTACAAGAATTTGTAGTGTTGGGAAACTGGCATCAAAACAAACAACTAATTGCTTAACGTCTTAACTATTTTATCATGATATTAGACCTTAACATACCTCTTTTAATTTAGTATCTTTATTTAGTTCAAACCAGATAGACATTTTTTTTATATACAGTGTGCTGATTAAGTATAGAACAACTTCAATATCTCAAAAAATATTGTTATTTCGAAGAAAAACAAAAAGGGGTGTAACTTTTAATATTATACAGAAATCAATGACGTCATCATTATTTGACCAATGACGTTATCGATATTTTTTTGTAAATGGAAACCTCAAAATATTTTGCAGATTATTATTCGCCATTGACTTCTGTGTACAATGATCTTTAAATTTTTCAAATTGGCTCACACTCCTTTTTGGAAATATTTTTTTTTCTAGTACACTTGATTTTAATTAAAAAATCAAGTACACAACGGAAAAACAATTCAAATAAAATACAAATAATAATATCAAGATTAGATGATGTGTTGATCAAATTAGTAAGTTTCACCAAACTTTTCTAGGTAATTCTTTCAGGACTTGCCCAGTTATGAGGCTAAAGCTGGTGGCTTTTTATAGGCTAATGCTTGTTCTAATTTGTTTTTTACCTTAGCTAGTGTGGTCAGTGGAATTCCTACTCTGTCTTGTTGTGTGACTTCAAGTAGTTTCTTGTTATTTTGTGTTGGGTTTGGTCCAAAGATGTTTTCCAGGTAATCTGCGAATCTTTCCGCTTTTTGTTTATTGATTCTAGTCCAGTTCCTATCTATATTCGTGATGGGAGGTATTTGCGTTATTGGTCTTTTGAGTTTCTTGGTGGTTTTGCAAAGTGGGTACTCAGTGCTGAAGTCATTGGTTAATTCTCTTATGTATTTGCTTATGGTATCATTCTTCAGTTGCTTGATTTTTGCCTTCAATTTATTGTGAAATAAGTTTATTCAGCCTAGTTTTGTCTTGTGGTGCTCTGGTCTGGTGCCATTTCTTCCGTGTTTTTCTCTTTTCTGAAACCAATTCTATGATTTCTTTGGGATAATTATTACCTTTTAGCCTTCTCTGAACTTTAGGCCTGTTTTCTCAAGCTGATTGCTGGATATCCCTGCCAAACTTTTCTACTTCTTCTGCTTTTAGTGGTACTGCTAACTGAGTTCTTCCTTCTAGTGTCATTTTAAAGCTTTTCCAGTCAATATTCATGTTGATTAACACAAGATTGTATTTTTCTGTATGATATTTTGAGTTAATATAATATTTGTAAATGATCTGAGTTGAGCTCTTCTATTTGCATATAATTGTTAGATATATTTTGGATGATATAAAAGTCTATTAGGTCAGAAGTTTTTATTGGATCTATAGACCAAAACATAGGTTTACACATTGATACAACTTCACATTTGCATTCATTTATTGCTCTTAACAATTCTTTTCCTTTGGTCGTTATTAGTCTCGAACCCCAGTTCATATGTTTTGCATTGTAACTACCCCCTATGGTTTTGAATAGTTCAATATATCTTTCTTCTTTGATATTATGCTTTGGAGGGCTATATAGGCAGTTAAATTATAGCTTTTTTCAAACGACACGACTTTCTGTTTCACGCTCGTCCTGAATTTCGTTATTGGAATAAGCTTTGAGATTTTTGATTATTCAATCATAATTGTTTTTAATTTTGGCCATTTTTTGATGGTGTCAAAAACCTTATCAAACGACTTTATTAAACTTTAGCTCTGCCGACATATTTAATGTTACACAAAATACGATTTTGACTATTTGTTTGAGCAAGTAATCTGACAGTATCTACAGACATTATGCAGCTTATGTTAGTGCAATCTTGCGTATCTAATGTAGATCGTTAGAGCTATTTTGAAAATGTACAATGCTAGCGACCTTGTAACGGCAGTAGGTGTTTTGATACCTTACATTTTCAAACTAGAAGTTTGAATAAAACAAGAAAATAACTCAAGCAGATCGACTAAATTGACAAGAACGATCAGAATGAAACAAATAGTTTACTCTTTTAATGTTACAATGTTACAACTTTGTTTTTCATCCATGGTCTTCTTCCAATTTTTGGGTTGCAATAGCTTCTATTCCCAAATATGATCAAACCAGAATTTGGTGACCGGTATTTGTTTTTATGTGACACTCTTTCAGTTAAATTCAGCTGTACTACGTATCGTTGAAAAACTTGCACATTTTGATAACTTCGCAACACTAAATTTACTTGTTCTGTCAATTTTATTGGCAAAACGTGTAAACCAACAGATGGGGCTAAATTTTGTAAACACTAGGAAATGAATTAAAGAGCCATTTTTAATAAATTATTAAGAAAAATGTTTTCATTGTTCTAACCTTGCTTTAAAATCAGACTTTTATCTACCTGTATCTCTTGTAATTGGATTGCTTGCCATGTGATGATGACCAAGCCTTTTAGGCCATAAGATACAATTTAGAAATAAAAATGGTGAAGTGGCAGAATATAGGAGGAAAAATACAACAATGTTTAGTTGGGCAGTGCAAACACGGCAGCTGGTTTGGATTCCCAACAAAGATTATAAAAACGAGATCGATGATAATTTAAAACAGTGCTACAGCAACAAACAAAGCAAGTAACTGAAGAATCTTTAAGATTGTTCAGATGAAAAAAAAACAACGGATTTAATTAACGAACTCGTTAAAATCTTTTCGCAGAGCTTTCAACAATATTTTTACAATCTGATGTTTGTGGCCAAACATGCAAAAACTCCACTTAATGAACACGGTAGTAAAAAAAAAAGCATTAGCAACAATACCACAATATAATTTCAAAGCTTTTAGCTAATCTGTCAACGTAACAATTTTCAGACAAGCAGAAAAATTTTCCGCTTTAACTCCTTGATGTTTCCTTGTTTATTTCCCGTTTATCAAATATAAAAAACGACGAAAATAACAATATTGTTGTAGTTCAATACAACATTATTTCATTTATCAAAACGAAAGCAATTGTGAGGTCTATATTTCATAATGATTGTACAGAAAAAAAACATTGTTACAACAAAAACAAGGCAACAAAAATAATGAATCGTCAAAGCGATCGCTTGGGTTAGACACAAAATACGTGAAATTTATACAAGTAATTTCTTGTCAACCCCAGCAACCTCGTATTTAAGAGAAAATGCGATATTTGTGACCTCCACTAAGAGCCTTCTCCTGTTGTGGTTTACGAAAGCTTCTATAGTTATTATGTTTGGTAATTTCGTATTGTTATGCTACATCAATTTCGCAACGCGCTTTTGGTAAAATCTCGTTAAATATCAAAATGGAATTTAGAATAATTTAAACAAAACATAAAGAAAAAAACTGGAAATTGAATTTAAAGTCAGTTAGTGTAAAATAATTTAAACTTTGAGATGTTAATTCCCATTTCAGCTGCAGCTGCATAGAAAGTAGTTTGTCTGTGTAAATAATTTATACCTATTTGAATTTTAAATTGTTCGTTTCATTTAGGTGAAACGTCAAATTAAGCTTTAGCGTACTCTAAAATGTTTCTATTATGCATGAAAAAGAGGGTAAAACATTTTCTCATTATAATTGATTTTACAAAGAAAATTCTTCAGCTTCAATTTAATAAAGGTGGTGTTAGACAGAAATGAATTTTTGAAATCTACGGATATTACCGACAAACAAGCTTGACGTACTACATAAATTGAAAAGTAAGGCAAGGCATTAAAGTAAACAGTTTAGATCGTAATTAAATTTGAAATTAATATTTTCCGAGTTTGGTCTAAAAATAATGAATAAAAATGTTACAGAAGCTTGATTTCTACTTGTATAATTTCAGTTAACTGTAATGATTATAAATGGAATAAAATCAAGTTTTTAATTTTGTTACTCTCGTTCTAAAACATTAGTGTATTTTACATAATTATATTACGTACATTTGAATCCGTTGCCTAGATTATAATAATATACGTCATATTTCAGGCAGCGCTGCCTATTTAATAAAGTAGTCTTTCTCTCTACCCATGGTATCTTATTATAAATTTCAAATTTCATATTTCTTTTTGCGTAAAATGTAAAAAAGTACATTGTCGACGAATTTGCAGGAGAGATTCTTGATTTATACGTATTCAGGAACGTACATGCTACATTTTATTTGATCGGAAATAACTAAATTTAGTGAAATTTTTAATGTAAAATACTCCACACATTTGTGTGGACGGTATTCGTCGTAAAGGAAAACAATTTAATGTTACAGCACTGTTATTTTTTAGATAACACTTGACCTAGAGCTACCGTTTCATTTTCTTTGTAGATGCATCGTTTACAAGTAAACTTCATTTATTCTGACGTGCTAGTTAGAATGTTCAAATTTCTTGCTTTCTCTGTATCCTGACATTCTCATATAGGAATAGAAATGTGTGATAAAGACAGGCACACTTCTCTAAGATACTTGGGATACGCCACAGGAAAAGTAAACAATTTTATTGTACGTAGAATCTTGTTACACTTAAACAAAAAAGTTGTTTTGTATTTGTCTTACCTATAAATTTCTGGTTTAGTTACAACACTTTTATAAAATTATTGACAAACACTTTTTTAATCGGCTTTTTGTTCCTGTGACTGTACTAGATTAATTTCTTAGCTTCCGTAAGAACCAGAGAACACTTGCTACCCTCTTCCATTTCCGATCAGTAAGCGAGTTTGCTGGCTCTCTTATTATCTGTTAGATCCTTGTATTTAGCCCAAGTCACAAAATCCAGTTTTATTGTAACAACTGTTGTTTCCAATACATGTAACCATTAACAAAATGTTCTA
>VTPC01003522.1:0-18243 GCA_011009095.1 Ignelater luminosus | reverse complement strand
AGAGAGAGAGAGAGAGAGAGAGAGAGAGAGAGAGAGAGAGAGAGAGACTGAAGTGGTTGGACAGACACAACAATATCTTCTTCAAATGAAAGAATCCGAACAGTTTAAAATTTGATTAGACGCGCCAAGGTCAAACCAAAATTCTTTGCTGGGGATCAGTGACATAGTACTTTAATAAACAATATTGGAGTAAGAATTATGCTCTACAAAAGTTTTTAAATTTAAAAAAGATAATCACTAGATCAGGAAACTTTGAGCAAAAGCAACAAGAAATCATTTTCAACCATGAAAAGGCAGTTTTCCAACAAGACAATCCAATTACATGATCAATTCTGTATAAGGACTATAAGGTTGGCAAACCTTCTTGCTGTCCCGATCAATTTAAGACAAAGCATACAATTCCAGTCATATTAAGATCCTAAAAGGGAATACTTTACATATACATAGTATCTGATATTTCTTGGGGGCTAGAAGATTTTGAAAAAACACCCTCTCCCAACAACCAGGGTCTTGGAACAGAACAAAAAACTCTTTCAGGATTTAATTGAGAGAAAACTGAAAAACAAGGAAAAACTAGAACAGCAGAACATATAAGTAATAGCCTACATGTAGCAACCAAAGAAGTATGAACAAAACATTAAAAAAATGGTAACAAGATTAGTAACAGTACAAGACAACTAATAAGGACAAGAAAGGAGACAAACCGAGGTACTGAAGACTATAAAGAAATTAATAAAGAAACAAGCAAAAAGATAAGAAAGGACTTACGAGACTAAAATACAAACCTTGTTATGAATACTGTCAAAAATAACAGAAGTATAAAATTTTACGAACAAAAAGATCGAGAGAAAAAACGAAATTAGTTAAGCTAAAGAACAAATAAACTTATATAAGATACTCACAAGGATAATAATCAACAGATTGACACATAAAATGCACCTACATCAACCCCCGGAACAAGCTGGGTTCCGAAAGGCATTCAGCACAATAGACCGCTTGCAGA
Organism: Ignelater luminosus; assembly: GCA_011009095.1. Taxonomy (NCBI): domain Eukaryota; kingdom Metazoa; phylum Arthropoda; class Insecta; order Coleoptera; family Elateridae; genus Ignelater; species Ignelater luminosus. The sequence goes on along the minus strand of VTPC01003522.1, from coordinate 17,240 downwards.
AATTACGTAGTTTTATCGAGAAAGGTAGGGAATATAATGCGTCCTTGCACTTGGCTTTTGTCGAAAGCTATTGACTCCGACAAAATGTGGGCACTTTTAAGAGCACTAGACAATGCCAGGATAGAAACCAGATACTCGACTCTTATTAAATATATCTGTTACAATGCATATATCCACATACTAATAAATGAAGGTCTGAAGACCCAGAAAATTCCAATCAAAAGAGAAGTACGTTAAGGATCTTACCAAAACTATTCAAACTGGCACTGGAGGATGCTTTTAAGGCCCTGAACTGGCAAAATTAGAAGATAAATATGGACGGAACACGACTCAATTATTTACGATTTGCTGACGATAATGGAAATGAACCTGTAAAAGACAAAGATAATGAGTTCGGAGGAAATAAATATTACCATCGATAATCTGCCATTAGACAACATATCCGAGTATACATAGCTCAGACACAAAATTCAACTGGGAGAAGAAAACCAAACAGCAGAAATTTCCCGAAGAGTAAGTCATAGTTGAGTAGCATTTGGTAAGCTTGCGTTTATCTTCAGAGCACGAGATATCCCTATAAATCTCAAACAAAAAGCGAATGAGTCATGTATACTGCCAGTTCTTACATATGGCCTTGAAGCTATGGCCCTAACATGTAGGTCGATGAACAAACTTCAAGTAGTACAGCGAGTAATGGAGAGGGCTATACTTAAGAGATAAAGTCCCAACTAAGAAGATTCGGCAAAGAACACAGCTAACTGATGTTCTGAAAAGAGTGGCCCAGCTAAAAAGGCGATGGGCTGGATACGTAGCCAGACAGAACAGCAACGAATGGGCGTACAAAATCTCAGTATGGCGCCCAAGAGAGAATAAGAAGAGTGTGGGAAGACCTCAAAGGAGGTGGAAAGACGACATCCAAAAAATCGTGGGAGAAAATTGGAATAAAACTGCTGTAAACAGAAACAGATGGAAAGAATTAGAAGAGGCCTACATCCAGGAGTAGATAAACACAGGCTGAAAAGACGAAGAAGAAGATTTTAGTTTCGTTCAATTTAAACCACTGACACAAAGACGGAAACCTGTACCTGGTTTTATGCTACTATTCTCAAGATAAAAGAAGTTTGAAGATTGATACCATGCTAGCTTAACTTCAAGAATTTGAAAAAGTCTAATATCGCATTAAAAGGACCTATTAGCAAACTTATCTGCTTGAGATCGGCGTCGGATGCTTAAAATGACCATGCTTTGGTAAGATTGTCTTACAGAACTTCATGAATCCTAAAGCATTGTACTGTATGATGCGTTAGGCCGGAATCACATTGACATAAGACAGTAAATCATCATTTATCTAAGGTTTATCCTTTAGGCTTTTGAGCATCGCTACTAAAACAAATATTGAAACGAGATCTTTTCAATTATTAAATAGTATCTTTGTTAAGATGTACGATATCACGAGGCTTCTAGATTGCGTGTATTTGTACAGTACGTAAAATCTGCGAATTCTAAATTCTTTTAGACGTATTTTAAAGTACTACGCAATATTCGTTCTGACGGCTCCATACAACCGTCAGTTAGGCACTACTTCCAGATTCTTCTCCGAAGAAGACGTTCCAATGCCAATTCATTTTTTGCTTACCATGTTAAGTCGGTACTGATACTCACATGTGGCTTTAGCGACAACTTAAGATTTTTTAACTCTTTGCACCTTATACAAAGCAATATTCAAAGTCTTCCGGCTTACAAAACCGAAAAGCTTGGACAATTTGAAAAGTCTGAGCAGTTCTAAAGCTTGAAGGACAAGTAGAGGTCTATGCAGATCTATAAATCTAGACATTTGAAAATATGGTCTTGCCTATCCAAACCTAATCTTAACACCATACCAGGGTAAACTTTGATATCTTTAGGGTGATCGTAAAATCTACAAAAAGTTTTTAGGCTTTTGCCGAAATCAAATCTGACGATTTTTCTCTGTAGTTTTCTTTGAGCTGCCTAAAATAGCAAAAGAATAATGAACATTAAGCAGATCAAAATGTATGTCTAATTCAAAGCTAGTCCATCCAACATAAAGGTTTCAACACACAGGAAAAATGATCAGTTGAAAGAAATTGCTCCTACGTGCTTTGGCGAAACAGTACTCCCAACAAACCGGTAAGAAATAGGTTTAAGAGCAAAAACATATTTATAGCTTTAGTCTTACGTTCATTTGCATTTGATTACTTCATATAAGCAGTACATGCACTAAAAGCGAACACAGGGAACCCATCTGAAATTATTTTAAGCAGAGTTTGGGCGGATTCATTTGTATGGGAACAAATCGTCTTGGCCCACAGTATAACAATCTTTCTCGTAAGGTAGGAAGGAGTGCTTCGATAAATTACTGCTCCAGGCAGTTCTGCGTAGTGTCCGTTCGGTGCAGACGTTGGTAGTGGTTTCTCTCGGTCCTCTCCAAGTGCATATGCACTGGCCCGTATCAGGCACTTCTGATTTTCCGGGTGTTCGTACTCCAAACGCCCCAAAGTTTCCATTACCACTGTCACCGTTTATGCCTAGCGGCCGCTACCAAACTCACCCCCTACACCGCTCGAGTAGGGTGTGATTCTGAAAGACGTTTGTATGCCGCATCACCACCAAGTTTATCGCGAACGTCAGCTTTCCTTCTGCGAACGTTGTGCGCTTCTTCTCCAAGCAAGTCAAGTCAAGTCAATCGTTAAATTCCCGCCGAAGGCGGGAGGCCGTTTTAAGCTCCTCGTGGAGCTTCTTCAGCCTGATGAGGGGAGGAATTTTGTGGCGTCAGCGAATCTTCTCCAACAAGACCACCAGAATCAACTCCAACATCACTGGCGACAGCCGATGAATATCTAACCATATCCATCGCTCTGTCGCGGACCCAACACCGGCCTTCTCCATCACAGTTCGGCACAACATCACCGTCACGGCAGTGGGCACCCAGAACAAAACTTCAAACACTCCGTCACATAGAGGTCATTCACCTCTAATAAAACAACAAGCCACGCCTACCGGGCACCGCCCATTACACTTCAGGTACAACGCCAAATGCCTCCCAGCTTACCTTAGCATTAACATCAATCAACTCCATGCTGCCAACGGCCCTCCTCGCGACGCTGCAATCAAGTTCTCACCAGGTCAAAACCTACAATTCGATTTTCAACGGTGGTCCAGTGCCGATGAACGCAAACGAAGAACATCTTCTGCTTTGCACACCAATAATATACGCCATCCTTTTAGGCTGAAGAAAATCCTAGAGGGACTTATGAGAGCCCCCCACTCCGGCGGGAAATCAACATTGCAATCATCATCACTGCTCTCGAGCTTACTATTAATTTCTATGCAGAAGGTTGGTTTGTGATCAACCACTTGATCTGATAAACCGACACAATGGAGTGACAATAGATAAGCATGCCAAAAGAACATTGTAAAATATTTGCCACGAAAACGGTTTTTTAAATTTCTTTTCTGTCTCATAACTTTAAGAAGGTCTTCATTTACCACAGTTGAAATTGAAAACTTAAAGTACCGATTAAAGCCTCAGCACTAAGCGTAACATACCGAGTGCTTGAAACCATTATAAGTACTTGAAATATTGAAAAGTACTTTAAGCTCCTACAAAAGCTTTTTAAGCTGTTATAAAAGTGCCTCAAGTTCTTGGAAGAGTGCTCAAGCCGTTATGAAATTGCTCAACTCTTGAAATACTAAAGGGAGCTTGAAGTACCCTGAAAGTGATTCAAGCTCTGTTTGAGTTTGTACAAATTACTGAAAGCATCAAGAGCAATTAGAAAAGAATTCAGATACCAAAAACGAAGCACAATTTTAAAAAGTACATAATTCAAGCTTGAAGTGCTTGTCATTGTTTAGAGTTCAGAAGTTCTTCAACAAATCTATTAGAACAAACTGGAATCGATTCCATTGGTCAGAAGACTTTTCTTATTCTGGATTTTTCTAGATTTTTATTACCGCTACACAATTCCGCCATGATGTTATAGTCATTTATTTCCCGATGGTGGAAGGTATGACTAATGTCATACAAAATGTAGGTAGCAGAATGCTTGGGCCTAGAACGAGTAAGGCACTAGCGGCAAGCTAATAGTTCTAATGCAGATGGTCGTTTCTTTCGTTCGAAATTTCAATGAAATAGCAAAGAGTTGTGGCATAACAGCTGAATCTGTAACTAATTAGATTGCGGGTATGACAGCCCGGAGACGTCTTATACACATCACTTGATGAAAGAAAAGGAAAGCAAAAATTGAAGGTGGATGCTCCAAAGTTCCAGGTGTATGTCCCTGTTTAATACTCGGCAACAAGTGCCCAGCCCTTTCTAAACGCTTTTGTGATTAGTTTTGAGGATGATGATTTGTCAAGTTTTAATAGAAAAAAAGAAAGAGAATCTAAAAAAAACCATGAATTGTTAACAGGTAGGCAACCTGACGCAACGTTTATGTCTGAATGTACGGGTTTTCCAAGTCTGTGATTATTATAGGTTTCACAAAGTAATAAGGAAAAATTATGCTTAAGAGAAACTACTTCACTGTGATATTTAACCAAAGTAGGTGCGAATCAGAAAGCACGCAATAAAAAAACTATAACGCTTTGTAAAATGTGTCATGGATTTTAATTTAAGTCACATTTAAGCTCGACAGGCCTGATCGACCCGAAAAATCCTACAGACCGAAGGCTAAACTGATAAAGCGTGATAAGACTAAAATACTTTAAGAATCAAGTCTAGGCCAAAAAAAATTCAACCATAAAGCCTGATCGTGTAGGTTTATAGTCTGGACTGTTCAAGCAACAGCAGTTTAAATGTAATTTCAATTTTGTTACACTGACGTAGAATCATGCAGCTCCGAGCTAAAGCGTATTACCTATCGGTAGGTTTCTTTATCTCTTGCTGGTTCAGTCTGCCCGATCCAAGAACGACATGTTTATTCAACATATGTTGCATTGTTATTATTCCTACAAGTAGTTTCATGTCCTGCTTACTCATTATTTGGAAGGTCCTAGAAAGATTTTGGTTTACGGTCGGCTTCTTGGTTTCTTATTGCATTGGCATGACCAGTTGCCCAAATTAATTTTACTGCGTTTACTCACCGCCTAGCGGTTAGCTTTTTAGCGTAACATAATTTGATTGTAATGACTATAAAGATTTTTCTACCGTTGTAGTTCCTTTCTGATAGTTGCTACGCACAGACTAGTATTGCATATTTCTCTGCTTGAAATACTGTTATGTGAAGACTAACATAAGAGCTCTGAGCTCCGGTCTACCCATCACAAATATTCCAGCCCGTTACCTGAAATGCCTTGAAGCAGTAAGAATTGTTTATTTTTAAATTAGCACAGAAAAAGTGCTCGGGAATTGGAGATTGTAGGAGTTTATTATTGAGTTTTTGAACGAATTAAATTAAATAGTTGTTAATAAGTGAATTAAAGATTGTAATTTTAATAAATTTCTGTATATTTTTTATTTAATTTAATCTAATAAAAAAATTGTTAGTTTCTATAGAAATTGAAGCTTGGTGTTAGAATTTAGGCAACACAATCAACAATTGTATATCTTAAAGAAATCAAACTATGCTAAGATCAAATTAACTTGAATTTGCCTGGTTAACTATAAATATGTACCAAACATAAATCGATTTAATAAAATCTAACTTGTACTTAAATTATTTATTTGTATTTTAACATCAATCACTGTTCTTGTTTTGGCTACAAGGTATACAAATTAAATAGTGACTTAATGAAACAAACATCTATACATTTCAAAAATTTATTTAATGCTTTCTCACATTTCTTATGAAAAAAAATGTGTAATTAAAGCTCAAATAAGTAGTTTCAACCTCAGTACAAAGAGGAAGTTTAAAAACCATTTAATGGTTGGGTAATTCATCTCGACTCCATTTGATTTCAATGGCTTTTCCCGTTCTCGCAGATTCTTCACAAGCGGATGCAATTTTACTAACAGCTAAAGTATCTCCATGATCTACTTTCAGTGTATCTTTACCTACAAATGGAATGCATTTTCATATTTCCTGAATGAATTTAATAAGCAGCTTTTGTTTACCTTCGACAACATCCAGGAAATGCTCCATTTCACTAACATAAGCCGCCTGATATCTGGTTGCGAAAGAATAGTACATTGGACATGTTTTACGTTCTAAACCGTAAACTGTTTCAACTCCTTGGATTGGTTGTTGATTTTCAACTTTAACCATTCCTTTAAATCCAAACACCTAGAAAACGTTTGTTTCAGATTCTCTTAAATCTTCTATAACCAATAATAAACTGGAAATTAGTTTTCTTCCTTTTATTTAATATACTAACTTGTTGTTTCATACATACCGTTTTACGTATTACTCCTGCAGTGAAGTAATCTAGTCTAGTAGCCACCTAAAAATCGTAATTTTGAAAGGATTTTTTTACCTCTAGTCTCTGGTCATATCCGTAGTTGCTATAACGGCAAAGGTCAATCATACCAACAGTTCCACTTGCGAAAGTTAATATTATGGCAACCGTATCGAAATCGTCTAACTCAGCTATTTCCGGCATGTTAGCAGACGCTGTAACGGACACCCTTATTGGAAATTCACCCAAAATCCATATGATGATGTCTATGTCGTGTACGGCACAATCGTGAAAAATTCCACCTAAAAATAGCAATTTTTGCGCATTTTATATAAAAGTTTAAATGTAGTGACAATAATTAACAACGTCAATTGACTTCAAGGGAAAATGTTGCTGGTGACATCATTGCTCAATCAAAACACTCAGCAGTTAATTATATCAGAGAACTCCAACTTCATATTTATAACTAAATCGAGTTACAAAACATTAAATTCAGTTAGTATTAACCCATTAAGTACCACTATTAGAAATGACTAGAAATTCAAGCGAAAAATCATCTGATTTAGCTAAAAACGGTGTAGTAAAGCCCGTTTCACAAGAAAATTCAAACTAAAATTTGGTGTATACTTTGTTTCGCTGTCCTATATACAGAGTGTTCGACAATTAGAGTAACAGCTTTATGTAACCATATTCACCATGTAAAACTGAAGCGAAAATCTTTATTGAAGAAAGTCTCTGGATACGTAAGAGCTTTAAATCTGGCAACATAGGAAGAACATACAAACAACAATTATGAAGATCCAGTAACTAATCAAGTCTCGCTTGATATATTTAAGATTTAAAACAAATTAATAAACTTATAAATTACAAATTTACTAAAATTGATTGTAAAAACAAAACTTATTATAACTTAATTTAACAAATGTTCAAATTGCCCTCTGTCAGCTTCCAGACAGGCGGTTGCTCGCAATGGTATTGCGCTACGAACATTTCTAAGCATTTGTAGAATAATTAATTTTATACTGCTCATTATTCGTGTTTGTAGGTCTTGTAAATTTTCTGGAGGTCTTTGGTAAACGCTTTCCTTCAGAGAACCCCAAACGAGAAAACCCAAAAGATTTAAATCAGGGGACAGCGGAAGCTACCATATAGTGCCATTACGACCTATCAAACGCTGCATTGCCGTGAGCCCGCTGATGCATGTTGTGATAATTAAAAATGCCTTCTTTTCAAGAAATGACTTTATCAGTCGACCATATTTGATTATGGAAATCTTGGCTCAGATCGATCTGTCGCAGTAGCCAGTTGCAGTAGTTAATGCGACTTTCATTGGTATGGATATAAAGAATCTGCTCTTAAAACATTATGCACGGTGAAATTATTAGGAATATTAAATCGGCAAGCAACTCTTCGGGTACTACTTCCAGGTTATTCAGAAACACTTTGTAAAATTTGTTCTTCTTATTCAGGGTTAGGACGAGTTCTCAGAGCATCAGTATCAATTTGATTTGGGATAATTGTTCGATATAGCTACCCCTAGAAAAACGACGTTTTGAGAGCACGTGTTTGGTATCAGCAGGTAGAGAATTACTCAAAGAACTCAATTAGATAGCCGGAGGTAAAAAACTTAATCCAATCTTGCTGAAACCGACGAAAAACAAACACGATTTTAAGCAAATCTCAGGTTATGTTGCACGATAGAAACAATGAATTTGGGAACTAAATCAGCTGCTGCAAACATTACCAACCCCCTTCTGCAACATGACCCGCGTATAAGAATTCCACCCCAAACTTGTGGGAGGGCCGAAGCGAGGGAGTGGTTAGGTTAGAAGCAATTAAACAATTTTTTTAAATGAATTTCAACCCCAATCTCGCACGGGATCAACGGGACCAATGTCCTCTAGGTGATTTAGAGAAATTGAGTTGTGGTGCTGTGGGAGAGTAGCACGAACGTCGCCGCGATATTATAGTGTCATGACCGTCGTTTTCCTAGTGAAGTGTCAAAATTAGGTACCGATTTTCGAAGCTTTTTTTTTTAAATTTTGTTTGGCGTCGGAGAGGCCTTCCGCAGGTGTCTTTTGATTCTCTGAATGGATATATTTACATGCATTGGTAAGGTTGAATCTTTACTGTCGAAGTTAAATCTAAGGGTAGCTGTATCAAACTGTTACCATTTTCTTCGAAAATCTTTGCTTCATTTTTAAGGTGAGGTCGTTGTTCGAAACATGTACACGTAAACAAGCATTAACACATTAAGGTGTACTCAAATGGAGTTGACGAATAAAAAATATTACAATCTTTATCCCTTCCACATTTCTGGGAATCACGTTTCTGGTTCCTGAGATGTTAATGCAGTAAGTAGGGTCAGTAGACCTACATCTTCACCAACCGCAAAGGTGTGTCGTAAAGAGCACTCAAAGATATGGCAGTGTTGATAATCACAGAATCTGCCTCTTCTTCGGCCTCTCTTGCCGTGGATCTGACTTCGTTTCTTCGTATCATGCTTCCTAAATATCTTGCGCCTCAAGTTTTTAAAACACACTACAGCCTGTTTGCTAATAGTTTCAGCTATCACTATGTGTTCTGGAGGTCTCCTTTGATTTCGTTGAGCAGTTCATCGAGAACAAACTGACATTCCTCAGATTTCTGTTCCAAATACGAGTAAATACACTCCATTGCTTCATCAAAACAGGTGGTATTTAGCATCAATAGCCACCAGGTCATTCTAATGTTTAATACGGCGTATCATATTCAAAGCCCATTTATCCCATCGTTTGTCAGCTTCTGCTAAGAACGTTTTCTTGATTTTATCGCTCTATTCCACCATATAAGCAACATTACCTTTGATAAAGGTTCCATTGCCTGAGCTTCTAGAAACGTGTTAGTTATCTCCTTAGCATACAGAAAACAGTGTTTTGAATTTGAAACCAGCACTGTTGAATGTCATAACTTCATTCATTTTGCTGGGGAGGCTGGCATCTCCGTGATGAAGGGCAGCTGCAATCAGCTTAGAGTTATTGTAGTGTAGTACACAAGCCTTGTGCGCAGACATTTAGGTTTTGCCTTTCAATAAAGTTTCACTAACCTGATCTTTCTGTTTAATACTGGACTCCGAAAGAGTTGCTATTTCTCTCACATACAGTTTCAGTACGTCACCACTACTACTGGTACATATAAAGCAACAATTCGGGGAGGAAGTCATGATAAAGTTAGTTCATTACTAAAACAGAGAGCAAACATTGTTCTTGAATCACAAAGAGAAATAGGTATTTTTTAAAATGCAAATCAAAGAAATAAAAATAAATCACAACAACAAAAAGGCACTGAAGGAAAGCGTGCGTACAACTGGAGGAGGAAGGGGAGTCTACCGAGCGTGCGTCGGTCACCTGCCAACCAGCGTTCCCTGTTTCGTCATCTTCCATCTTCCCATTGTATAGTCCATGATTACAACTCAAGGATGGCCGTACATCTCCCTTACTAAGTCCGTCGTTAGTTTTAACTAAAAATTACAGTTTAATTCACATTTATGTATCTCTTTACTTACCATCATTATATTACATAAATATATTACATTATACAGTGTGTCCCTATTTCGATGCTCACTATTGGGATCTCGGAAATTGTAAGAGATACGAAGTCGGTTAAATTAGAAAAGTTTTGCCTATTTTGGAGATCAGTTTACTTATGCTTTTGTTTTTTCAAAAAAGTTCACGGCTTCTAGATATTTGCTAAAAACAAAATTATCTTATTTTTTTAAATAAAAAGCATTTCCCACTTAGTGTGCCATGGCTTTAAACATATGAGAATCATTGGCTTTTGTCAGATAAATTACATTTGTTATGTAACAATTGCTAAAACAAAACAAAAGACGCTTTTAAGATAATTTACTGAGCATTCACAGATAGCATCAACTAAGTATCTAATGCCCCATAAAAGCGTATTTACTTTGTTTTAGCAATTTTTGCATAACAAATGAATTTATTTGATAAAACTCCACGACTTTGTGTGTTAAATGTCATGGCACACTATGATGAAAAATGATTTTCACTTCATAACTCGGTAAAACAAAAGAATAGCTATGTCAAACCATGTATTACTGAAAAGCATTTTAGGAGAGCAGTTCAGTAGTATGGAAATCAAGTAGGCGTTCCATTAGAAAAAATTTGGATTGACGTTTCACCGCCGAAGTAAAAAAAAAGACAATGGCGAAAATAATTTTTTTGTATTTCAGAGTAACTTTTTTAAAATACCTTCTTTGCTGTTCTTTTCTATCATTGCTCGTTCCTAAGATATTTCACTTAAAAAAAAGCCAATTTCGTTTTTAGCAAATATCTAGTAAGCCATGAACTTTTTTGAAAAAACAAAAGCAGAAGTAAACTGATCTCCAAAATAGCCAAAACTTTTCTAATTTAAGCGACTTCGTATCCCTTACAATTTCCGAAATCCCAATAGTGAGCATCGAAATAGGGACACACTGTATGTAATATTACTATACTTACTATAGTATTATCTCAGAAGCTATTTGTCATACAAACATCATTCAGTATTCAAATTGTTGCTAATTAAATGCTCTTAAAATTTGTCCGAAATAAATTGTTGCGTAAAACTGGTAGTTTAAGAGATAAATGAACTTATAGCAATTTTAGCGCTTTCTGAAAAACTGTAACTACTAAACATAAAGATCTCGTTCTGTGCTCGATTTATGGTACATTTAGTCTACTTTAAAAAAGAAAATAGATACTTTTTGTTAAAAATGTTTAGTTTCCAAGATATATAGCAAAAACTGAAAAGATGCCAAAATTTAGCGATTTTATTGATATGGCACGCACGGTTTCTGGTGGCGCGCCGAAGTCACAAACTTGGATTTTTATCACTGACCATAATCAAATAACATATTAAAAATTCAAAACTACCCGACCTTTTGCAGGAAATTGCCTTTTTTTGTAGAGATTCAGTGGACTATCAATTTTCAGTTCAAAAATACAAAATTTTAGAATTTGCTGTTATTTCACAAAATCTGTTGATAATATCTTTCATAATGTTTCAAGTTGTGTAACCAATGTCGGTCTTTTACGGAGTATTTCTTGTTCAAAATTTCCAACTTGGATCAACTCGTGAGGAAAGAGGGGACATCTACGAAGATCTTTGTACGGGACTTTTCTTCTCAGCTCTAGTCGGGGAATCTTTCTACGTGAAGCTGTTCCGCCAATTGTCGAACACCCTGTACAGGAAGGATACTGGGACTTTACAGTACATAAAAGTATAGTAAGTGAAAAGATATAGATTCTACAAAAGATGGTAATAAAATGATAAACATAAAGATTCCTTAATAAGTTGAAGAATTTTTAAATTAGGTTCTGTAGGGTAACAGTCAGTGACGGTTCGTCCATAAGGATTACGGGGTTGCAATCGTCTCGGATATTTTTCAAAAAACTTGCATTTTAGCTCAGTGAACCAAAGAAAATCGTCTTTCTCTAAATGTGCGTTAGGCTTATCAGACACTGCCAGTGATCTACAGATCATTGAGCTATAAACTAATTTCTCCCCCAACATGTTTGGAACGGTGGCATCATGCATCCGTCGTCACTGATGACACTACGTTTGCTGCAATAAACAAATTTTCTTTTGTACAAAAAGCATTATTAGTGTCATTGCTGCTTAATTTTCCTCAAATTATCAAACGGTGTTTTTCTATCTCTGATACGATACTCTATATTAAGAATTTATAGGCACCTAGAACATACACATCAAAAATTACAACAAGCAGTTGGAAGACCAATATCATTGCTACTTTCTTCGATTAACTACATCATTTTATAACAGTAGTTTGTAAAGTTTTTTGTTTTCTCCTTTTTCTTGTTTTATCTAAAAGTGACCTTAGTCATCCGACAGAATTCATATTTCTGTTTATAGGCATATTCTTATTTCATTGTATAAACGTCACTTCTTTATGCTGATAAAAATAAAAATCGAAATTGTTCAGGTCTGATATTTACTTATTTTTTGTTGTCAAGAACATCCACTTACTTTTCCTATAAAGTTGTACATACTTAGGTTCAGTTTTTCAATATCGAGCTTAGTGTTCGGAATTATACAGACCATATGGTCCACTGCCAGTGTCCAAATTAAAAAATAAATATACAGCAAATGCTTTTTGATTTTAAATCTTGACGAAAAGTTATCTAGTCCAGTCAACGAAGGGGTTATGGAGGACATGGAATGGGGGAGAATCTTTCTCTTGATGAATGTGTTGGGGGTGGTTACGAGGCAAAGATACTAAAAGTCCCCGCCCCTAGCCCAGCCGCTTCAGGGGGGGTGGGGGGTGGAAAAGTCCCTGTTTTCGGTTTCTTGCTTATAACTCGGAAACAGTGCGTCGTACGGTAAAAAGTATCTACAAAATAAAAGATAATTAAATTTAATTTCTTTCTATGTCTTATAGTTTCCGAGATATTCGCCAGCGAAAATCGATAATTTTTGAAAAACTTTTTTTTGCTTCACATTTTTCGCCAAACTTGTCCTGCTAACTCTTCAGCCTTTTGTCTTACAGAAAAGTCGTCAGACAGGAAATTGTAGAGCATTTTTTGGATACATTTCGTGATTTCGCAAGAAAAGTCAATGAATGCCCGAAAGGGGGTTGTAGAGGAATTCTTCTCTTGAGGAAAATGTTGCGGGTAGTAAGGAGGCAAAGATACTAAAAGTCCCCGCCCCTAGCCCTGTCGCTTTAGGAGGGGGGTAGAAAGGTCCCTTTTGTCGGTTTTTCGCTTAAACCTCAGAAATGGTGCGTCGTACGGTGAAAAGTATTCCTTACAAAATAAAAGATAATTACATTTCCTACAAGAATGTTTATATCCATTTTCTTCGTATGCGTTATAGTTTCCGAGATATTTGCTAGCGCAAATCGATAATTTTTGAAAAACTTTTTTTGCCCCGCATTTTTCGTCGAAGTTGTCCTTCTAACTCCTCAGTCGTATGTTTTCGGAAAAGTCGTCCAACAGGAAGTTATAGAGCATTACATCTCCATTAGAAATATGTATATTTACTAATTTATCTTCGACAGGTCAGAAGTTTTGAAGTTTTCGAATAAATTTCGCGATTTCTCAAGAAAACTCTAGTTTCCTTATTATTATTATTTATGTATTACAAAACTGGAATTTGCCAAGGTTAGGTAAGATTTTTCTTAAATTCCAGTTTCCAAGTTATAAGCAAGAAACCGAAAACAGGGACCTTTCCACCCCCTCTTCCCCTGAAACGGCAGGGCTAGAAGTGGGGACTTTTAGTATGTTTGCCTCCTAACTACCCCCAACACATTCCCCTCAAGAGAAAAATTCTCCCCCATTCCATGTCCTCTACAATCAGCTTCTGGGCATTCATTGACTGGATTAATCATAATAAAGAGGAAAAGCCATAGTGAGTTGGTTATCTCACTCAGAAATGCAATAAATATTCTTGAACCCAACACATCAAAATCTGATTATGTCCACATCTTCAGAATCTTTCCAGAAGTTTTCCATCTTTATCCGTGCTTTGATTTTTTTACACTAAAGCTCGTAGATTGTTCATGCTACTTATAAATATAAACTACCGTAGGTCATCAAATATTACATCAATAAATCATCGTACTTTATGTTTGTAACTCTTATGGGTAACTAGGTACAGATCGTTAATGTCTTGTAATCCCAGTGTCCTATATGTAGGACACTGTATTTTTTATAATAGATTTAGACTAAAAAAGCAAGATATGGATAGAAATTGCTCAGAACCATACAACTGGATGTTTTGAGAAGTGGTTCCAATGTAAATCAAAATCAAGCTGTTACAACTTTCTTAAAGATTTAATAATTTTGTATCAAGGTGCAACAACACCGAAAAACAGTCAAACTTCGATCTTTTCTTTAACTAACCTCCGAATGATGAACTGACAAGAAAAAATATGAACAACAGTCGCCGCAGGGAAAAATCGTTTTTGGGCCGTTGTATATATATTTAGGACAATGGTACTTAATGGGTTAATTTTACAACAGAAATGATATAGTATACTGAAAATTGAAAGACAGTAGCTAACCGATCACTTCAATCCAACCTGCTGAATATAATTAGAAAAGAAACATTAAATCCAATTTTTCTTTGCACTCATAAGTTTCTAAAAAATTCCTCGATAGACTTGAACGTAGCTTATTGTAAATCAAATTAAACGTTAATTACGTACCAGAAGCTTTTAAATATTCAGTAGTAGGTAGAGGAGAATCACGGCTACAAACTTTAATTGTATTAACATGTCCAACTTCCCCGTTTCTTACCCTATCTCTGACAGAGCTGTAAGCTGCGTCAAAACGTCTAGAAATAAAATTATCACAATCAATCACTTATAATGGAAATGTTACACTTTTATAAACAGAAAGCAATAAAAATAAAATATTACCTGTTGAACGCAGCAAGCAGAGGTTGCCCGACTTGTTTAGCTTTGTCAAAGCACCTTCTCGATTTTTCTAGGTTTTCAGCGATAGGTTTTTCGCAGAATACGGCTTTATTATGTTCCAAAGCGTTCGTCACAATTGCTTCATGTGTATGAGTTGGTGACGAGATTACAACGGCTCGTACACTGCAATTAATATGTGTGGTTTAATTCGCTCGTATTTCCAGGAAAAGAGTAAATAGATGATGGAAATAATTTAGAAAGAGAACTCGTGCGTAAATTAAAACTGAAAGAATTTTTCATGTCTGTTGTAAAACTGTTTTGTTTAAATTCAATAATCCTGTTCCAAAAGTTTAATCGAACGTTTTCGAAAATTAAAACTTGTGATTTATTCCCTTTGTGACTTACCTCTTATCGTTGTAAACTTGATTAGCATCCATGCTACTAATAAATTTCGTCTCTGTAAGATTCCAGTAACTTCGTAATGAGTCCCATTTGCTTTTATCCTCTTCTACTATGTAAACCAACTTAACTCGAGGATTATTCAAGAGAGATATTAAATGAATTACACCTGAAATGATAAATAGACGTTTTTATAATTTTCAGAATTATGTAAGTACTATAAAAGTATACAAAAAACCATTTACAGGTGAAAAGATCGATTGATTAATTTAATTAACATACCTGCTCTGCCAACACCGAAAAGTGCTATTCCAACAACGCAATTTTCACTTTTTTGTTGCATTCCAATATGCTGAACATATCTGAAATTTTTATAATTAAAAACTGAAACTTCCCTTCAAGTTTAATTATAATCAGCTTACTTGTTATATCCATGATCCTCTCTAGGTATTTGTTGTTGTTTGTATTGAGAAACATCTTTAAATTTTATCGTTGCCATGATTGTTTTACTTTATTCAGGAATAAACACTTTCTCAGCTTTTTAATGGCTATTGTGTTAATGTGGTACGTGCGGGAAGCAAATAATAGGCCTCCAGTTTATTTGAACTTTACTGATAAAAAGGTCAACCACATTTAAATCAAAAACGTGTATTAATGGCGCTAGCGTATAGAAAATTCCACTTTAGAAGTTGCGAAGAACTTTTATTAAAAAATATGTTAAGATCTCGTTATTTGTGGTCACTAATTTATTATTATATTGATAATAAAAAGTCAATGGAAAAATTTTATCTTAATGTATGTATTTAATTAGATTTACTTATTTTCATTTTTTGTGGAATATTTTTCATTTTGAATTTTATTCTAATTTACTAGATTGTGTAATGTGTAACGTTTCAAACAATTTAAAAATCAAGCCTAAGTTTATAATTAAAAAGAAAGTAATTTAGGGATGATTTAAACTCTAACTTTCTTAATTATGTTTAACTTGAAATCTAATTTGTAATACAATCTAGAATAGTTTATATGAACGAGATTAATTTGCGCAAAGATTGATAACAACTGATCAAAAAGTAGAAGTGACATAGATTTTATACAATTTGTGTCTCACGAAACGCGGAACATACACTTTCTCTGCGTAAAATTCTCAAATAGATCTAAAACTTGTTTAAGTTCAGAAAAAGTGTTTTCTTACACTTCTCTATTCTACAGCGATAGAACATTATACTTCAAGCAGCAGCACCCACATAAAACTATTTACCTACATTTGGCAATCTTATTAAATCTTTTATACAAGGTGATCATTTTAAAACTTCCCACCTTGAATAACTCTTTAATTAGTAAAATTATCAAAAATCGGTGAAATGCGTCGATTTTGTTTTGGAGAGGGACATTTAGTAACCTATTCTAATCAGTTGGAAAACTTTCATCCTCCCCCCAATCACCCCGCACCAAAATTTTAAATAGCACTACCCCATGTGTGATATATCATTTCAAAGGGTATAAGATTCTCAATCTTTCACATCAAAGAAAATTAAAATTGGCCCAGCCGTTCGTGAATTAGAGCCAAAATTGTATTTAATTCAATCAATACGTTTCTGTAGGTTACTAAATGTCCCTCTCCAAAACAAAATCGGCGCATTTCACCGATTTTTGATAATTTTACTAATTAAAGAGTTATTCAAGGTAGGAAGTTTTAAAATGATCGCCCTGTATAAATATTAAGAAATAAGTAAGTTTAAAGATGGTAAACAAAGGCGTTATTGGTAAAGTGTGCTCTAAAAAACAAATCGGCCAAATTTAAAAATTTAAACGCAGTAAAGTAAAATTAGATCAAAAAACACCCAAACCCGGGAATCCAAAAAGAAAAGGTTTGACTGTTCTAAATTGTTCATTACCCTTTGCTTGCTCTAAATGTGATGAAAAGTTTCCGCAGCAAGGAGTCCGGAAAGTGTGTTTTCTCCGTTTTGTTTTGCAAATATCTCAGAAACTATTCAATTTGGAGCTTACCTTATTCTATAAACAACTAAAGAACGTAAGATTTTCCATAAAAAAGGTCTTATGCGTTTTTTTT
>VTPC01003521.1:0-19908 GCA_011009095.1 Ignelater luminosus | reverse complement strand
TAGGCCGAATACCGAATAGTTGCCGAATATTCGTGACATCTCTAGTTTTGATACGAGCACGTGGTGGTAAAAATCGCTGCTGCGTGCCACAAAATTTTAAAAACTAAACAAAACATTTAGAAAAGGGATCAGAACGAGGAATTCAAAATTAAAATTAGATATTTTTAAAAAATTAGAAGTTAGAACTATTCGATTAAACCTCGATTATTTCATTAACCACGTGGTGATAAAAATCGCTGCTGCGTAACGAAGAAATTTGGCAAAAGCATTCGGAACTTAAGGTCAAAAAATTAAAAAAATTTTTAAGATTAGAGAACCAGCTAATTAATTAAATCCTATCATTTTATCGACCGCGTGGCAGCAAAAACCGTTGCTACGCGGTATAGACCGCTAGAAATTCGACACGCAATAAAGGATAGATTAGCCTTTTGGAATCAATATTAGAAAATTAAAATAATTAAAATAATCTTAAAATAGACGGTTTAGGGCGTTTTTAATTAACCACGAGGTGGCAAAACCTGCTGCCGCAGGTTATTGATTTTGACAAACCGTTCGGAAAAAACCACTGGAAAAAACCCCCTTTTAAAATAAAATAAAAGAATAGGGCAACACAACAGAATACAAATACAATAGAATACAATAGACATTGTTCAAAATTTAACGAGTTTAAAATATTCCACCCTTCACAAAGAAATAAATCAATACTTTCGAAGTTCCAAATATTCCATTACAAAATAAAATCAATACTCTTGAAAGGGAAAACAGGCAGGCAATAGAGACCAGTGTCACCCACTAACGAATTTGTGGTACAACAGCGAGTTAGTGAGGGATTTATTCTACGACAATTAAGATTGTAGGGTTGATTAATAGTAATTAAGGGAAAGGGGATAATGGCAGAAGGAGGAGTAGGGCAACGGAGGCGCGACTCCAACATCTCCCTAATTAGCGAGGGGGAAAGTCAGAATACTCAGGGGGGACTGAATAATGATAGGGAGCAGTACGATAGCCCGGAAGAGCTATTAAACAGCAGGGTTAGAGAATTAAGTAGAGTCATCCTGCAACATATACCAGCAAGAGCAGACTCGATTAAAGTAGAAGCGCGAAAGGCATGCAGGGAGGCGGCGGAAAAGGTTAGGGACTACGCGATGGAAATGGTGGGAATAATCAGAATGCTGAAGCACGAAGTCAAGCAGAAGGATAGAGAAATAGCAGAATTAAGGAGCAAGGGTAATGTGCCAGTGGGAGCACAGGTAGGACAGGGGGAACTAAAGGGGACTGTAGGAGTCCCCAACAGGGGATACGCAGCGGCAGCAGCTAGGCCAAAGCAGGCTACGTATGCCATGAAAGTTACGGCCAAGGAAGTAGGAGACATCGGGCAGGTACAAAAACTCCTTAAAACGAGTGTTGACCCAACCAAGGCTAAGGTATCCATAGCGGCGGTTAGGAACGTAAAGTCAGGGGCAGTGATTGTTGAATGCAACACGAAGCAGGATGCAGAGAAGCTAAGGACGGCGGTGGAGGCGTCCAGCAAGCTTAGGGGGAGGGAGTTGGAAAAAGCAAACCCTAGGGTTATCTTAGGAAGGATAGACGCGGACTTGACAAAGGATAGGCTAATGAAAGTGATAGCAAGGAACAACGGGGATTTAGTAGAAGCCTGTGGGGGATTAGAGGGATTCGATAGGCAGGTAAAGGCAGTATGGCTTTAGATCAGGTAGGACAACGGTGGACGCGATAGGAAGGGTTATTCAGCTAGTTAGGGAAGCAGGGAACACAGGGGATTACTGTGCAGTGATAGCATTAGATATAGCAGGAGCCTTCGACAGCGCATGGTGGCCGAGGATCCTGTTAGAATTAGAAAGGCGGGAATGCCCAGGGAATTTGCTACAGTTGGTGAAGAGCTTCTTTAGGGATAGAGTAGCAAGAGTAGAGCCAAGGATGAGAAGCTAAGATTTAACATCGGGAAAACGGAGGCTCTATTTTTTTGGGAAGCGACCAGGACAGGAGAGACCGACCTTTAGGATGGGGGAAGAAAGGATATACTGTAGGGATAGCATCAGATATTTAGGAGTAATGATAGATAGTAGGTTGTCCTGGAACGCACACGTAGACTACGTAGCCTTGAAAGGGAAACAGCTAGCGCATAGGATAGGAACAGCGGCTCGACTCACTTGGGGCTTTAGGGGACAAACAGTAGCTAGGCTATGCGAGGGGGTCATCCAACCGGGGATCTCGTATGCAGCAGGAATCTGGGCAGGGGACCTTAAAGTTAGGCAAAGGAGGAAATTGTTAGGGGCACAGAGGGTGCTAGCGGTTAAGGCGGCTGCGGCCTATAATACCGTTTCGACGGAGGCAGCACTCGTTCTTGGCCAGCTGGTCCCCATAGATCTGCATCTGCAAGCAGAAGTAGAAAAAGAGCTGGTATTTAGAGGTCAGGCGCGACAGATAGGAGAGGAACTGGGAATAGAGGGAAGGGAGGTAGAAAGGAAGGTTAATATAGGGGAAATAGGACACCCGGCAGACATAGGGGAGTTTAAATTTTTAGCTAGGGACGAGGAGGGAAACCAGGTAGAGGATGCAATCCAGGTGTATACAGACGGGTCAAGAATGGAGGATGGGAAAGCAGGGGCGGCTTATGTAGTATACAATGAGGGAAGGGAGATAGCTAGAGGGAAGTTTAGATTAGGGGAATGGAGTTCCATTTTTCAGTGCGAGCTGTTAGCCATCAGAGAGGCACTGACATACATTGGGGAGAATGATTTTGCTTTTGGGGAATGCACAATAAACAGTGACAGCAAGTCAGCCTTAATGGCGTTAGAGGGTATGAGGAATCCGACTGGATTGCAAGTAGAAACCTGGAAAGCATACAGGGAAGTCAGGAATAGAGTCCGATTAAGAGTTAGGTGGGTTAAAGCGCACGTAGGAATAGAGGCGAACGAGAGAGCAGATGAGCTGGCAAAACAGGCAGCGATAGAGGAAGAGACCGCGATAACACTAGACACTGTACCTAGGGCATTAGTCAAGAGAAGGCTAAGGGAGAAGGTAATGAGGTTATGGGAAGATAGGTGGAGTCGCGCCGACACGGGTAGACCAGTACCGCGATTCATTCCAAGCTTGGGGATTAGGAACCAAATAGGGAAATTAGATAGGGATATAGTGCAGCTAATTACGGGACATGGGAACTTTAGGTCATACCTGGCAAGGATAGGGAAGATACCGGCAGAAGGGATAGGCTGCGAGTGTGGAGAAGGGGAAGAGAATGTGGCACATATACTTTTGGAATGCAGGCTAGAACAACAAACCAGAGCTCTGGGAGATAGGCGACTAACCAGAGCGGGATACAGATGGCCACAGGATGTGGAGGAGTTAGGGAGTCTGAGCAGGGTAAAAGAATGGTGGACAGAACTGCAAAGTTTTGCAAGGCAGGTGCAGAGACTGAGAGTGCCAAGCGAGATTTAGAAGATAACACGAGGTTAGGAAAAGAAAGGGGTAGGGGGAACAGATGGGCAATAGGATAAGGGGCTAATAGGAAGGAAGCAAGGGAGGGGGGTCCCCTCAAAACGCCCTGGCGCCGACCCCCGCGGGCTTCGTCTCGAGAACCTGACCTATGGAACCCGAACCCGCCACGGACCGCCTGCCTAGCTACCTCACCCGAGTAAGAGGGCTGCCCGGGGCTTCCAAGGGAGCGGGGTCTCTGGCACAAATGGAGCTAGACGCCCTGTCCGTCGTAACGGGCCATCCGCCACGCAGATACGCCTCGTCGACGGCTTCGAGACGTTGGCTAGGCACCCCGACGAAGCAGCAATCCCGGACCGCTCGGGTTAGCTGGCGAAAGGCGGGCGAAAAAGGTCGGGAGAGAGTAACCGGGAAAGGCGAAGAGACGACGCAAGCGGTGGAGAGGCGGAGGACGGTTGGTCGGCGGACTTGGGGGGGGGGAACCGGAGCGCGTAAAGGGGAAACGTAGGGGGGAAATAGGAAAGGGGGACAGGAAATGGGGGGGGGGGGAAGCTAGGATAGTAACACACAGGATAGGAAAAGGAAGGGAGGGATTAGGGTAAAAAGGAAGCGGTAGACAGGGCGTCACCTAGGGACCAAACTAACAACAAGTGAAGTGAAGCGAAGTGAAGTGAAGTGAAGTGCAGTGCGTTAACATCTGAACGCGGTTAAACAAAGGTGTTAGTGCGGTTCCGGCAGTGTACCCGAGTGGTTAGGGCAGGATCAGAGAGGGAAAGGGGTTGGCAAGGCCCGCTATTGGTAAGCGAACGACGCTCGGAATGGAAGCCAAACGATGAGAAATTTGCTCGAGCACGTACAATTTTGGCATGATATGGATGACGCGCATTAACAGAGGATGTAGTACCGTACGGTGGAGCATCTTCTGTGACGACACAGCGCGACTCAAAAAGAGTCGCGCGAACACTAAATTTACCTGTCTTAAGTTATAACCAGTTCCGTGCGAGTCGTCGTGCAGTGCAGACGTGTTTATGTAACGCTCTGCGTGTAACGTGTCGCGTGGAAATTTTTAGTGTTCTTTATAATAATAATTAATAGTGGTTTGTTTATAAATTAATTTAGCGTCGATTAATTAATTAATAGTGGGTGATTAATAAGGATTAAGGAATAAGTAAGTTTTTTGTTATTTGTCATTGTAAATTATTTTAGGATTTTAAGAAATTTAGAGGGGCTGTAGGTATTTATAGGGGTTCACAGGGGTTTATTTTACGATTAGGGGGTGTAGGTTGAATAAAATAGTTTTAATAAAACAAAATTAGGAAGATCAATTAAAAAATTATTAGGGTATTTAAATAGTTAATAATTTGAGGGATTACATTTAGGTAAATTTAAGGGGTGCAAGTATTATTAAGTGATTATTTTAATATTAAGGGGTGTAGAAAGACTAAATATTAATCACAAGAGAAAATTAGGGATATTAATTAAAAAATTAAAAAGGCATTTTAGGCAATTAGTAGTAGAAGTTTATAAGGCGTAGCTATTAGGTAATAAGAATTAGTCATAGTGGAAAGTTATTCACATAATAGGGAGTGGTAGGTATAATAAGGTTAGTTATCTAATTAGATTAATCATATAGGGAATTAATTCTTTTAAATTTTTAAGATAATTTATATAACAGGGCGTGGGAAATAGAGACGAGTATTAACAATTTATATAGTTGAAGGAACTTAATAGGGATTTATTTGAAAGGTAATTAAAGGGGTTGCAAATAATATTGGGGGTTTATTTTAATATTAGGGGGTTTAAATAGATTTAATATAAGAATAGGAGAGTATATAGGGGTAATATATTTAAAAACTTTTAAGATATTTTAGGCAAATTATAGTTGAAGTAGGGTTTATAGAGATTAGTGTAATAGGTTTAGAAACATTTAATAGGACATAGAGATATAAATAGGATATAATGGCAGAAGGGGGAGGAGGGCCTAGGAGGCGCGACTCCAATAGCTCTACGGTCAGCGAAGGGGAACCGAGTAGTCAGGGAGCGGGTAGTGATAGGGAACAGTTGGAGAGTCCGGAGGATGTTTTGAACAATAGGGTTAGGGAATTGAGTAGGATTATACTACATAGTATTCCGGCTGGGGCAGATTCTATAAAAGTAGAGTCACGTAGGGCATGCAGGGAAGCGGCAGAAAAGGTGAGGGATTATGCTATGGAAATGGTAGGGATAATAAGGATGTTAAAATACGAGGTAAAACAAAAGGATAGGGAATTGATAGAATTAAGAAGTAAGGGGGATGTTACAATGGTATGGTAAAAGGAAGCGGTAGATAGGGGGTCACTACAGGGACTAAACTAACAATAATTAAGCCAACAGTGAAGTGAAGTGAAGTGCATCAAATATCTAAGCGCGATTAAACAAGGTGTTAGTGCGGTTCCGGCAGTGTACTCGAGTGGTTAGGGCAGGATCAGAGGGAAAAGGGGTTGGCAGGTCCGCTATTGGCAGGCGAACGACGCTCGTGGACGGAACCAAACTGATAAATATTTTTGCAAGTTTACTTTTCGGAATGATATGAATGACGCGCATTAACAGAGGATGTAGTACCGTACGATTTAGCATCCTCTGTGACGACACAGCGTGACTCAGAAGAGTCACGCGAACACTAAATTTACCTGTCTTAAGTTAAGTAAGGGCATCCCAGTTTAAGACGCTTAAAAAGAGAGGATCGGACGCGTTAGGCAAATTATTAGGTTGGGCAAAAGACGAAAAATTAAAATTTAACGCGAGTAAAACCGAGGCTTTATTTTTTGGTAAAAGTTTAGGACAAGAGAAACCGACTTTTCGAATGGGCGAAGATAGAATTCGTTGTAAGGATAGCATCAGCTATCTAGGCGTTTTAATAGACGATAGGTTAGCGTGGAATAGTCATATAGATTTTATTACTCAAAAAGGGAAATTACTAGCAAATAGATTAGGAGCTGCAGCTAGATTAACGTGGGGCTTTAGGGGCAATTCTGCAGCTAGGATATACGAAGGGGCGATACAGCCAGGAATTTCGTATGCTGCCGAAGCATGGGCGGGGAATTTAAAGGTTAGACAAAAACAAAAATTATTAAGCGTACAAAGAATTTTGTCAGTTAGAGCGGCGGCAGCATACAACACAGTATCTACGGAAGCAGCGTTAGTTCTTAGTCAGGTTATGCCAATAGATTTATTTTTAAAATCAGAAGTAGATAAAAACAAAATTTTTAAGAATAGATCGGGGGGAATTTTAGAAACATTAGGTTTGCAAGGGAGGGAAATAGAACAAAGAGCAAACATAGGCGATTTAGGACATCCTGCAGATATAGGTAAATTTCAATTTTTTATTGGAAATTTGGAAAAGGAGGATTTTATACAAATATATACTGACGGATCTAGGTTAGAAGATGGTAGCGCAGGGGCGGCTTTTGTAATATATAACGAAGATAGGGAAATTAAAAATGGGAAATTTAAACTAGGATCGGGGTGCTCCATCTTTCAATGCGAACTATTGGCTATTAGAGAGGCATTAAAGTACATTAGGGAGAATAATTTCGCATTTAGGGAATGTACTTTAAATAGTGATAGCAGATCGGCATTATCGGTGTTACAGGGAATGCGGCAACCGACAAATTTACAGGCGGAAACATGGAATTTATATAGGGAACTGTTAGACTCGGTTAGAATTAGATTTAGATGGATAAAAGCGCATATAGGAGTGATAGGTAACGAAAGAGCAGACGAGTTAGCTAAGCAAGCAGCTGCAGAAGTAGGAATTAGGGAAATATTTAACGTTGCCCCTAGATCATTAGTTAAAAGTAGGATTAGGCAAAATTTAAAGGACATTTGGAACGATAGATGGAAAAAGGCAACAACAGGTAGATTAACACAAAAATTTGTTCCCGACGTAGAATTGATGAGAAAAATTGGGAGATTAGATAAAGACGTAGTACAGCTGCTAACAGGACATGGGAATTTTAGGTCTTATTTAGTTAAAATAGGTAAATTAGACGAGGACGAAATAGGATGTACATGCGGAGAGGGTGAAGAAACCGCAGAACACGTATTATTCACGTGTAGGCTAGAAAGTAGAGCTAGGGAAATAGGAAATAGAAACTTAATTAAAATAGGTTATAGGTGGCCATCAAATATAAATGAGGTAGGTAGTTTAAGTAATAGAATAGAATGGTGGGAAGAATTAAAACGCTACGCTAAAAAAGTAGATAGATTGAAGGCCCCGACTCGAATTTAGAAACTTATAGGCACATAAGATAATATTTTAATCCCCTCGAAACGGCCTAATGCCTCCCTACCGACGAAACCGACCCACCACCGACGCTTAACCCCGCGGGCTTCGCCTCGAGAGACTAACCTATGGAACTCGAACCCGCCACGGACCGCCCGCCTAGCAACCTCGCCCGAGTAAGAGGGCTGCCCGGGGCTTCCAAGGGAGCGGGGCTTCTGGCAACAATGGAGCTAGACGCCCTGTCCGACTTCGGGCCGTTCGTCACGTAGATACGTCTCGTTGCCGGCTTCTGAGACGTTGACTAGGTACCCTGACGAAGCAGCAATCCCGGACCGCTCGGGTTAGCTAGCGAAAGACGAGCGACAAATGTCGGGAGAGAGCAACCGGGAAAGGAGAAGAGACGACGCAAACGGCAAAAAGGTGAATGTCGGTCGGTCGGTGGACTCGGGGGAAGGGACCGGAACGTAAACAGGGGATTTATAAAAACGTAGGCCTTTAAAGTATCAAATAGGCAAAGAAGCAGTACGGTAGAGCGACCCTCTACGGCTCGGTGCGACTTCTTTTATTAAATAAGTAAAGATAGGGTCAGAGGGGATAGGGGTTGGCGGGCTTCCTTTTGACAAGCGGTTCCGGACCGCTTTGAGATGAACCAATTAATTGAGCACGTTTATTCATAGCACGATTATTATTATATAGCATAGTAGAGAATGTAATGTCGACGAATTAACGTATGATGGAACGTTCTCTACGATGTATTGCGTTATCCTAATCGGATTTCGTAAACCTTCCAAATTTACCTGTCTCCACCCGCAACAAGTAAACATCGTGAATGGTACAGATAAGTGGCATGTCTACCTCAATATCCAACAACCATGCATGAAAATTAACCTTCTCAAACACATATTGACCACAACTGGAGTACTACAAGCATAGAAACTGTCCCACTAAATTAATTACTCATAATACGTTTTTCATTTCAATGTCTATTAACGCATGAAATTGTAATTGTCTATATTAATTGTATTAATCAAGATTTGCATGAACAATTGTTAAAAATAATAACTAAATAATAAAATGTGATGTCCATTTGCATACAGAATTTAAAGCGAAGCTAAAGATTTGTAATTAAAAAGTAGAAAAAATAAACAAGGACGACCTAGGGAAAGGATAAAAGGATTCCAGCTAAACCATTGCCATGGAAACCCAACCAACCTTCCACACCCCCAAAAATTAGCGGGGTTGCAAGCACCCACTAACCTATCCACCCCATTGAAAATAAGCCAAAGCCTAATCCCCCAACCACCTACTGCAACATTCACTCACAATCACTACAGATCTTGAACTGTGCGCTCACTAAACACCTTGTTCTTCGTAATCGAAGACCACTTCACTGGCAAAGCTGTTCCATTCCCTGATGATCCCTTCAATATCTTGCTCGTCGTTGTCTATGGTTGGTGGCCATTGGTGGCCATGTAAAACTGTAAAGTTTAGGAAGATTTCTCTAGCCCTTACTCTCCGAGAGTCGCTACACTATATAATGATGTGTTCTGGGGTATCCGTACCATCAAGACATATGCAGGTAGAGTCTATATCGTGCAAGGCGAATCGATGATAGTAACAGTTGAATGGGCCATAACCTGTTAACAATAACCTGGTTTCTCATGGCAAATGGTATGGTGGCTGACTAGAAGGTTGAATCTCAACTCAGTCAGTGACCGGTGGCCAGTCAGATCAGCGGACTTGACACCTCTCGGTTATTACTTGTGGGAAACTATAAAAAATAAAGTTTATGAAAGTCATTTCAATTACAATAATGTAGAACAGCTACGTAAGGCAGTGGTGGAAGCATTTAACAGAATTAATCGTAATACATTTCGTAAAGTAACTAACAGCGTTGCAAAACAGTGTCGTTTGTGTTTGGCTAATAACGGATAACGTTTCAAGTATTTACTACGATTTGTCGTCATTTTAATAGTTAGTGGTATTACATTGTTTTGTCTTATTACATTTTGTTAAAAAATCATTTTCACCTTCATTTCTTATTGTGCCTACTTGATTTAAGATGAAAACAATTAATATTGTCGGTATGTTTTAATTTAAGCATAGGTTGTTATACATGGTTGAAAAGAGAAAAACATTCTATATAATAATGTAAAAAATCCAATATGGCGTCTATTTAAAAGAAGAAAGTTGTCAATAATATGTCCGAATCCGCCACCGTGAATTTTGGTTTTGTATCATTTTTAGGTGTATCTCATCGAAGCAAGCAACTTTTACATTGAGACTTTTTACATAGCTTTTTAAATTACGGAGTATGTGATCATGAAATGTAGTTTACTGATTGTTCTGCAGGTGAAGCAGGATCATTGCATGATTCACGTGTGTTCCAACGATCTGATTTATTTCAAATTACTAAATTTAATTCAAGATAATAATTTACACTTAGGAGATGCTGCATATAAATTCACTAGGACAATGATGGTGCCATATAAAGCTCATGGTGTATTAACAGCAATTGAATTAAACTATAATAAAGTTCATTCTAAAACAAGGAAATAATAGAGCGAGCATTTGCACTGCTAAAAGGTAAGGGTATACATAATTAAGATAGTGTAATATGATTTCGATATCTCTGCTTACAGGACGATTGAGACGCTTGCAATTATTGGAAACTCTGCGTTTAGATTTAATCCCCTTAACCATAATATGTGCGCGTATGTGCCATAGCATATGTTTGCAGAATGGAGATGCACTCCAGGGGGATGTTAATATAAATGTTGAGATAGAAGAAGAGGAAGCTTTTTAGATTAATATACCAAATGAAGAACAAATTGGAAATATTGCAATCCGTAAAAGATTACAAATTGCACAAACTCTTCCATATATCCTGGAGCACTTGTGTAGTTGTACATATACATTCTATTTTTAACATATTCTTTTATGATGGATTTACAAATGTTTAATTGTATATTCATGAATTGATTGGAATGATATGAATAATAAAGATTTTACAATAACACAATAATGCAGTGTGAAAGTGAATGGTATAACACTGTGAAAACGTGCTCTAACTTTAAAATCAAATTTGAGTAGGAAGCGCTGAGGATATCGGTTCGAAATTTATAACACTAATAGTAGGAAAGAATGCGCAGCAACTTTTGTTATTTGTTTTCCGGGACAATTAAGCTTTAATTAGTTTTTCATTACTTTTGCAGTACATTTTGCACAATAACAAAATTGAAAAAGTATTAGTGATATCAAATACATTTCTGACTATATAATTGATAATATTGTTGCGAATAAAATCTCGTCAGGATATGGAAAAAATAAAATGTGTCGGCTGCGAAGTGATGTTTCATACAGGGTGTGTTAAAATGACGGGGATTTCCCCCAACGTTGATAATTGTCTCGTATTGGATAGACGAATTACATACGCAGTATCGAGAAAAGATCTAGTAGTAGTAGAATTCTTGAAACTGTTTTTTTTTGAGGATACATTATATACCGTTCAATATTTTGATTTCTTGAGGTTTTGAGACGTTTTGGTTCCAGCAGGATGGAGTCCCGCCCCATTACGGTATTCACCTTCGATACTACCTAGATGCAATTTTGAGAATAGGTGGTTCGGTAGAAAAGGAGGGATCCAGTGGCAAGCCCGATTCCCGGATTTAAATCAGCTAGATTTTTTCTTGTAGGGCTATCTT
Source organism: Ignelater luminosus (assembly GCA_011009095.1). Classification (NCBI taxonomy): domain Eukaryota; kingdom Metazoa; phylum Arthropoda; class Insecta; order Coleoptera; family Elateridae; genus Ignelater; species Ignelater luminosus. Next base: position 8,487 of record VTPC01003521.1, on the reverse strand, counting down.
AAAAGTGTCGTTTACATGAACAGACTTCAGAATTTGAAAGAATTGAAAATTCTTATTCGGGAAACAATGGAGGCGATACCAGCTGAAGTGGTTCAGAATACAGTACACAATTTCTCTAATAGAATTGTTCATTGCCAGGCCGTCAGTGGTGAACAGTTTGAACATCTTTTATATTGATTAAAGTTTTTCTTTGTTTTGATAAACTAATTTACTTTTCTTTAAGGTAACAGTATGGACGTTCAAAGCTGCCACGAACACTTGAACGTTAAATCTGATATTTCTAAAAAATTTTCTTAAGAAACCTTGTGGTATTTCTACATGACCATAAAGAGCAAACAAAATACTATCCAATTCCGCCACAAAAAGATCCTATAGGTTGGCTTTCAAAAACTTTTTCGATGATGTCGCAGCCTGAAACTATGACGTCAAAGAAAATCGTGTGGCAAATATTCAGACATCAAAATACTATTAACAACCTTTTTTCTTACAACCAATAATTAAAGTTGTAGCATCCATAGTCCTTACTTTTTATTCACACTGTATATTGATTTTTATAAGCATTGTCCAGAAGCTGTAACGCCGTCATAGTGCATTTGATAGATGAATATCAAGAGTATTGGTATGATATATTACAACGTATTTAATCATCCTACAATTATATCGATTTTTCTGGATGACAATCAAAGCCTTTTAGTACAGATAAGAAACTAGGCGACACAAGTGTAATGTAGCAGCAGAAAAACAAGTCTAAGATAATTTCAACAACGACAGTTAGATTAATTGGTTAATTAACTACTGCTTTTTTGTGAGACGGTCGTTTTCTTTATTTAAGGAACTGTAAACAGCTAAATAATTTATACATTGGATTGTCTTATATATTAGTAGCATTTTTATAACAATTTGGCTACTGCATCGTCCAGTAGATGGATAGGATGGTCATTATCAAGAATATTGTATCACCACAAAGTTTTATTGATTTTTATAATGGCCAGTAATGAAAGCATTATGATATTTCTCGTATACACAAGAAATTAAGTGCTAGAACAAACTGGTACACAGTAACAGAAAACCATGCTAAACATTTGCAAGACAGATTTCATCAATGAGAGTAAGATTGGTTTTGGTATTAACAGCAAGAAGATTCGTTTCGAATCTGAAAATAATCCAAGCAGAAAGTCTATAAACTTTCACAAAATACGGAAATTCAGTCAAGAGTTTTTGACTGGTAAAAAAGACTGAATATGTTACTGACAAGACCAAATGGTTATTGTTCAATGGTTTTCATTACCACAAATTATTATTGAACGACGAAACAATTGAGGCAATTTGCTGTTTCCACATATTTGTAATACACTTGTTTAGACTTAACACTGTTCACTTTGTTGATTTTATTGCATTAATGGGAAAGATGTGAATTTGAATCTTCCGCCGCTTTCTTATTTGAAATTACAAAAGCTCTTTCAAAAAACAAAATGGGGGGTAAAGAAGTGAAGAAAGCCGTACCATCAACCAAAATAAAGCAAGTGCAACGAAATACTTCAACAACTTGCATTTTAGAAATGCTACGAATTTATTAAGCAATCCAATACATGAAATACTCCAACGTAGCCCATTAAAATGTTTATTTTTTCACAAAGAACAGCAGCACTGCTAGTAAACCTGAAAAGTAGAATACCCAGTCAACCCCGCTCAGTAAATGTTGCATATTGTAAGGATAGAAAAAGTTCAGTACCACGAAAATTATTATTGCAGTTTATGCAATAAGATATAGTAAGTCAAAATCTCATTTAGATAATAGCTCAGTCAAAAGATTTAATGTTTACTAGAGGTATAGATGCTCATGCTTGTAAATTATATAGATAAATGCTCAATAAAGTCTCCATGCTTCCAAGAGGTATAGATGCTCATGCTTATGCTTATGCTTGTAAATTAAAAGCTCAGTAAAAAGTCTCAGTGTTTCCAAAAGGTATAGACGCTCATCCTTATCGTTATGCTCTTGGTTATAGTTATGCTCATGCTTATAAATTATGTAGACAATAGCTCAGTAAAAAGTCTCAATGCTTCCAAGAGGTATAGATCCTCATGGTTATGCTCATGCTTATAAATTATCCTGATATGCAAGAAGTTAAAAGTGAAATTGAAGTAAAAAATGATTCATCGAAAGAAACGAATGTGAATACGGAAGAAAATCAAGAGCAAAAGAAACAGCGAGGTATACTGTAGATGTTAGTAAATATAAATAAGAATATAAATAAAACAAATAAAAATTTAAATAGAAAACGGAATGAGTGTAAAGAAGAAAATGTAAAGAAGTTCCATAAAATAAAAAAGGAATTACAAAAACAAGAAGAATACATAAATTACGAGAAGAAATCTATCACAATAATGAGCAAATGTTGATGGAGCTGAAGCAAAGTAATGAAAGACGAACGAAAGAAATGAAGAAAGAAAATAAAGAAAAGTTAAATGAACTAAATGAAAACGTTGTAAAGGTTGATAATGAATAAGTATGTATACGTATTATGATGTTATATTGAAATTATAAAAAAAGTGTTCTCATTCAATTGTTGAGTGAATCTCATTCTTCCAATAATGGCTAGAAGAGTCACATTTTTTCTCATTGTTTTAAGAGAGCTTTGACTGCACGTGCTCCGCACAAGGAAATGGACCGGGAATTCCTTCAACAAAAACATGCGTACGAACGAGAATTGCTCAAACGGGATTTCCAGTTGGAACTTGCGAAATACAAAATAGCCTACGAATCACAAATTACGGAAACACAAATTAAAGGAATAAGCGAATGAAGTTGGTATAATTTACTAGAAAAAGTTTATTGAGTTTAAAACAAGAAAAGGTTAATTTTGTGGTAGATAATAAATTTTAAACATTAAAAATAAATTGTAAGAGAACTAAAATCAAAATTAAATAGCACATAACATATGCGTAATTGACAAAATCAAGGGAGAGTTGACATTTCCAAAATAACCTCACATTCAAAAACAACCTGACATAAAAAAAAATATTAAGTCATTTCCAAAAATAAATTCCATTTATCAAAATTTTAAAATTCTAAGACCCCGAGAAAAAGGCATTCGAATATTTATACTATTACAGTATATACGTTTGTACAAGAAGTAGTACAAATAAATAACAAGAAAATTGAAAAAGTAGAAAGAAAAATGGGTGATATGGAAGTCAAACAGTCGCAAAAACATCAAGATTTCGTGGAACATATTATTGAAACTAAAAAAAAGAAAGACCAAAATACAAATAAAATACAAAAAGAGATAAAAGAGAATGAAGAAGATAAATTGAAAAAGATGGGATTAGAATGGAAACAGCTGAGAAGTAATGTAAGATATACGACACCCATAGGTACGCAATTTAATTGCGAGAAAAGAGAAATTACATATGATGGGGGGGGGATGGCATGCATTCAAAAACGTTTATAAAAGAAGTCAAAAATAAAATTAGAAAAATAAAGAATCACATAAAAAAAGAATTTACTTGGGAAGATGAATTGCATATTACAAGTATATTGGTAGAGAATGCAAAGTCTTGGTTGAATACACATATGGCAAATATGAGAAGTTATCAAGAGTTCGAAAGTATGTTTCTAGTAAACTATTGGAGTTGTGGGAAACAAAGAAAAATGACAGATTTTAACATTTCAATGGGAATAAATGAGAAATATACCGTTAGATGACAGAAAGCAAGTAAGAAGAAAGATGACAACAAACGAGAAAAGATTGGAGGGGACGAAAATTAAAAGAAAATGTAATAATAAGAAAAAATAGAGGAATAAGGGATCAAATTATAAAAAGCTTAAGAATGATAATAAATACTGTCGGGTTGGCTTGTCATTGTGACTACTACCACCTATCCAACATAATAAATACAAAATTAAGATGGAAGGAGATAAAGATGTTATGAAAGAATATTTAATAAATTTCACTACCCTCCCATTACAGAGCTTTCTGTGTGCACACATAAATTGGTTATTAATTAAGGGAGAATTATCCAGGCATTTTTACTGCAATTTTCGAAACAAAACTGATGATCACTTAAAAGATTTTATTAGGTGTTTGAAGGTGTGAAAGAGGTAATTTGAAGTAGTGTCTGTGATCAAATAAATCTTTTCAAAAATAAACTAAATTTGCCCAAAAGATCTTAGAGTTTATTTTAAAGAAATTTCATTAAATCATAGGCATTCCTTTAAATCTCTTCTTTCACATATATTAAACACATAATTAAATCTTCAATCAGTGATCGTCAGTTTGTTTCGAAAATTGCAGTAAAAATGCCTGGATAGTTCCCCGTTAAGATATGCAAGAGATTTTTTGCATCAGCAGAGTAAAGGGACTAAATTTGTTTTGTACTCAATGAATTTTTCCGTACTCCTATACACTGTGAATTTTTTATCTCGCATCATACTTACAGGCAGCACACCATACTCCCCGTAGATAGCTTGACGGATACATATATTTAAAAAAAAAATTATTAAAGCGTTCGCTAGCTTCTAAAATATGACTTGCAATCGATCCCAATAACGTTTTCTAACGAAGAAAAAACAGATATGCTTTTTATTTTGGAGAAAGCTAGAAAAAAAAACATGATTTAATCGTGAGGCTGTACAGAGATCGCTGCCCAAACACATATTATTTCAGGCGGTTAAAAAAGAAACTGAAAGAGGGTGGAACTTTTATTAAACCAAAAGTTAGACCTCGACAAGCAGCAGGTGAGATTAATGAAGTCGCTATATTGGCAGAAATTGCTGAGAATCCTCACACAAGTCAAAGAGCTATTACAGGAACGGTAGGAATTAGTCAGAGCTCAGTTCGCAACATTTTGAAAGCAAATGTGTTTCACCCTTACCGCCTGAGGTACGTTTGCATTAGTGCAGCGTCAACATGTCATTCGTATCATTGTAGGTTAGTTCAGAACGTAACTAAAGAAGATAACTTTCAATGCACACGGTTTTGTCACTTTACTCGAAGAGAATTAACAAGAAACCACAAGTTAATAGACATAACTGTCATTATTATTACCAAGAGAATCCTCACTGGATCAGGGAAAGTTACTTTCAACATGTTTTTTCCCCTCAATGTTTGGTGTGGAATTCTTGGGAATGGCATTGTTGGACCACTTGTTTTTGAACGTAACCTGAATGGAAACATGTATTTAAATTTCCTCTAAGATGTTTTATCTACTTTATTAGATGAAATTCCACTCAAGACAAGGCAGATAACGTAGTATCAGAATGATAAGAGTTCCTATCCATTATCATGTTAACGTGAGGAATTATCTAAGTGCAAGTTTTGAAAATAGATTAATAGCAAGAGGTGCATTGCATGCTTGGCCACCGTGTAGCCCTGATCTCACGCCTCTAGACTTCTTCCTTTTGGGGTCACGTTAAAAACGATGTGTACAAAGGACCAATTAAAAGTCTGGATTATCTTCGCACAAAAATAATTCGTTCATGCTGATTAATCGCGCCAGATATCGATACATCAAAGTAACAGTGAGAAATTTTCCAAAAATCACATTTTGAGATATCTAGCACTAACATACGGTATATTTATTATGTAAGTAGAAGATAATGTGTAATTTTTCTCACTTTAAAACGAGTGCGTTTAAAAGTCAATTTTGACTTAATATTAACAAATTATAATTTTTTAAAAAGTAATATAATAACAAAATACATTGTATAATACGTAGAATTTAAAAAAAAAATTGAAAAATAACACACAGTTAATACAATCGCTTCGTTAATTTTGCGTAAAATGTGGTGCCACCAGGAAGTGAGTTACTTATGCGTTTCTACCTAAAACTTTGCTAATGTTTATTAACGAAGATAGTAATATTTTTCAATTGTAATTGGTGTCATCCAATGCAGTGGCTATCGCTTATCGCTGATGTCTAGTTAATTTCTTTATATCTGGCAAGTTGAAATTTGAATATTGTCTTAGGATCGCAGCACTGTGCGATGCTGGGAAATCAAGTAATACGAATGATAGAATTCTTTCCAAAATGTCAACAGAAGAAGCTCTTGCTTTAATTACATCACTAAATTTGACAAAAATCAATATGGTACTTTGCGAAAAACGGTCTTACAACATAACCGTGAATTATACCCATTTTACGATGAAATTCATCAGGCTAAATGTGCAGCTTATCCGAAAGATCTGATCATTTCTGAAACATCGTGTGAAGTTAAATTACAAGATCTGCTGAATCACACGTGCGATAGAATATTGCAATATGTGAGAACAATAAATACTTTAGCAGCAGAAACTTATGTTTTACATTTCAAACGGGAATTCGATGGTAGCACTGGGCACTCAAAGTATAAATAACTGTGGCACGAATCTAGTCAAGATTCAAATGATGGAACAATACTTTTGACGAGTTTGGTGCCACTGAGATTACAAAATCAAGAAACGAACGAAATTGTCTGGCAAGATCCTCGCCCATCATCGACGAGATTTCGTAGACCAGTTCGGCTACAACTGAAATCGGAAACAACCGAGATTTGTAATGCAGAAAAGTCATATGTCAACAAGCAGATAACAGAATTAGCACCTTTTGGAAAATCTGGGTTGACACTTACTTTCTCAGGATTGATGACAATGATTGATAGAAAAGTACATATTTGATATTTCCTTAAATATAGCAACATTTATTTACTCAATTAGTAAAATTGAGTATTATGCAAATATTTTTTGTAGGTTTACAATGCCGTTTCAGGCGTTTCTAGCATGAGATGTTTACATTTGTGAGGCAACAAGTTGTGAAATGGACAACCTTGAAATACTGAAATCTAAAACTGAAAATCCTGAAATGTTTTCATATGATGTATCCATTTTGGATTCTCACATTCGATTTTTCGAATGTCTGCCTGTTATAGACTAGATGTGAAAAAGTAAGTATTATATTTCTTATAAATCAAAAGTGAAAATCACAATATAATTTAAAAAATATACACAAATTATACAGGTGAAATCCAAAACTGGCGAGTCAAAAATGATGGAAGACCGCAAAAAAAGAATACAAAATGAATTTAAAGAAAAATTAGGATTATTGGTCGATATTGTAAACCCAGGTTTCGGAACAACAAATGATGGAAATACTGCTAGATGTTTCTTCGAAAATCTTGATATATCTGTACAAATTACTGATAACTAAAAAAATTTAATATATTTTATTGCAGGTACTGAGAAACATCTTACAGTGCGATTCAACACCATTTTGAGAACATTGTCCAGTGGATATGATATTGATATTGGAAAATTTGATGTATTTTGAACACAAACGGTTAATTTGTAGGTTCATCATTACGCGTAGTATTACGAGGGCCACTCTGGTTCCAGTGAGTTACATAGAAATGTGTGCATACTTAGATAAAATAATATTATCTTAAAGAGGCCTATTCGTCAGGTGTCTCAGTCGTGTAATATCATTAAGTGCCAATCAAGTGTGTTAGAAACAAAAAATTATTTAGTTCTTAAACGTCATGGAGTTGAGTAGAGAAAATTTTCGTGCATTAATTTACTACGATTTTAAGTGCGGTTTAGATCAAAAACAATGCATGGAACGCCTAACTTGAGCTTTTAACGAAGAGATACCTTCAAGGGCAACCATTTATCGGTGGTTTGCGGAATTTAAATGAGGTCGGAATTCCTTAATTGACGAACCACGTGAAGCAAAACCGAAAACTGCAATCACTTCAGAAAATGTTGCTCGTGTCCAGAGCATAATTGCCGAAGACCCACACTGCACATATATACAGTACAATCCAGAGGACATTAGGGATTGCATCCGTAGCAGTTTTAAAAATTTTACATGAAGAACTGCAGATGAAGAAAGTTGTTTGTCGCTGGGTACCACACCATTTAACAGACTTCCCAAACTCAGAAAGTATGAGAATCAGCAGGGAAACTCTGGACATGCTAGAGAATGGCGGTCATCGGATTATTTCCAAATTGTGACAGGTGATGAGACATACATACCGTTTTATGATACTCCAACTTGACAGGAATCCCGTGTATGGATTCATGAAAATGATCCAACACCGACAACTTCAAAAAGCAACGCGCCATGAAAAAAGTTATGTACGCCGTCTTCTTTAGAACTACCGGTTTAGTCAAAGCCATTAAGTTAGAAGAACAGCGCACAGTCACTGCAAACTGGTACGTCAATAAATGTTTGCCTGAAGTTTTTGAAGGACTTGATGTAAGGGGCCTTTTGTTGCACCATGACATGCATCCTCGCATTCGGCACGCGCCACTGTTGATTATTCGAGGGAAAATAATATCCGCGTGATTGAACAGCCACCTTATTCACCTGATTTGGGGATGTGTGACTTCTGGCTGTTTTTTAATCTGAAGAAACACCTTCGGGGGCGAAAATTTTCTTCAGAAGACGAGATTGATACAGCAATTCATCAGTATTTTGACAGTATTCCAAAAAACAAATGGCGAGCAGATA
>VTPC01003516.1:46653-68175 GCA_011009095.1 Ignelater luminosus | reverse complement strand
TAGAAAATACCGAAAAACACATAGACTCTTTTTCTATTGACCATGGAAACATTGTTAAGTTTCTATTCTTGTATTGTTATGTCTTGTTATATATTATTTTTGTGCAAACATCTTACGCTATGAAAACGTAGAATAAATTTGTGTAAAACCTCTTCCTGTGTCTAATTTTTAACATCAGAGAACCCAGATTATTGACGTAATAGTGTTGCCAGTGGTACCAGAGCTGGCCGACAGGTAACACTAATCTTGGAATTGGAGCTCGCCCTGTTGGTGCTTTTTTTTTCTTGTCCTCAAGGGATGAAAAAGAGAATATTGTTGGTACTGTATTTGACTTGAGTTTTCTTGTACCATCAACTCGAGTCTTCTGCCACATCTTCGATGCAAAATGGACCTAAAATGTTTGGTTTTTCTCTTAGCTCATCAACATTACATAACTTTGTATTTATTGAAAAGTGAATAACAAACCTTTGCCAATTACTAAATTTAGTACACAAGTAAGAATGTTTTCTAAATTAATTTTTTTTCATCCAGTAATCCCTAAAGAAATTTATGGTAATAACTGAAGCTGGCAAAGAGAGAACTTGAAATTAAAAATAATGACTGACCTTCACACCCGTAACAGAATTTCAAATAATAATACACTGTAAGGTCATGATTAAATATAATAATAATAAATCTGAATTACTATTAACATTGTACAGATTTTAAAACTTCATTACCTCACATAAATATGTGTTATCAGTTGGTTTCCACTTGTTTCTTTTCATCTTAACGAGCCATTGTTTTCTTCTTTCTGAGTCTCTAGGTAAACGTTTCATAAGAAACTCTTTAGTGCTTGAATTACTGCAACCCACAGAAGCACACCCAGGCATTGTTAGCTTTAAAAGACAACAAATTTACAATTAGTATCAGTTCAAACAGGTTGAGACTTACATGCTACGTAACCTTACTTCTTTCTAATTAAAAATTTAAGTATTATGTTGTGTACACCTTTAGTGAAAATTCTAGATTTCACATAGAGTTCAAACGTAGTTTAACATTAAATTTTGTTTACCTTATGACGAAAACTTCTTACTAATAACATCTACGTATACTATAAAAGTACTTACCTCTTTAAGAAAACAAAAACTTAGTAAAATACTTTTGTTATAAATTTACAATAAGCTTCTGAGAGTAGTCTTATTATAAAATTACCCTCAAAAGTCCACAAAAACTCCGATTTTTCTGTTTTTTATGTAAACACCATAGGTAAACACATGCAATCAAACTGAAATTTCGACGCATAATGGCTGCCTGATACCATGTGACTGGTTTCACCAATCAGAATTCATACACTCAGTGTCGCCACTGTCTTGTTAAAGTCACTGTAAACTAGAAGAAAGAAACCATCGGCTAAACCACGCAGCTTCTCGTAGGCTAACACCCTGTATATGGAGTTCTTCCTAAACAATACCCTGTGTATAGAGTTCACTCAAGCAAGACTCAAGATACCACCCCGTATATAAAGACTTGAAAATCGTATCCTGAGGCCAAATTGTATTCTCTTTATTTACCAAGAAACCTACGTTGGTTCCTCAACTTAAAATACAATAAATTTTATAAATCTCCAGCCTCCTTGTTTCTTAAAACTGTAAATAATGTTTTATACACAAAATCAAATAATATTTTTGTTACTAGAAGTCAGGATCCCATCGTTACGGTACCTAAATAAAGCTTATAAGACAAAACAAAACTTATACAAATAAGAACACAAAAATTAAACTACATGAGTTTATTATCATACTTTGAAATAATAAAAAAAGTAAACCATGTATAAAAAAAAGGCAAAATGATATGAATGAATAGAGAAATTCAGGCTTTGCAAACATCAAATAAAAGAATTACATTATTACCTAAAATTGGGTCTGAAGGACCCGTTTAATACATGCGTTTAAAAACCTTTAAAGCAACACAAAAAAATTGTTGAGTAAACATCTTGAAAAACATTTAGAACATAGGAAATTGTATTATTTGCTTCAAACAAAAGTGTCGAGAGATTATTATAAAATTTAAACAACCTATTATTTCCCTAAATTTTCCGGAAAAGTTACATCATAAAAAGATACCTAAAATTTAAAAATTAATCATTTTATGTTAAATACTCAAAATATTTGAACAAAGCAGCAATAAATACAGACAAATATATAACATAAATAAACATTTCTCACACTAACTGGGAAGGTTTCTGAATTCCGGCCACGTTTTCAAGTTGACCATAATTAAATCCATAAAATTATCGAACGTCGAGAAGGCATGATTATATTAACAATAAATTTTAAAACACTAAAATTTTTACAGAACACAAAACTTTAATTTTAACAAAGGGGATACCAATTTTTCCATCAGACACTGGCGATGAGATGATGTTTCCACCAGCCAGGGAAGATAACGAAAATATTGGAGTCTGAATTGAACACTTACAACGAAACCAAAGCATTTCCATCAGGAAATGCACCACGATGACCAGAAGAAACATGAATTCTTGCTGCTAAATATTACAATTCCAATTACTGGACAACAGAATTCACTTACTCAAGGATTATCCGTTTTATTACTCGTCGATTTTTTCAGATCCGACGGACATGTCGTGACTCACGAAGAGTACGATATGGCTTACGGAAAGCACCAAAAACGCTTACGAAAAGCACTATAATTAAACCCACAATCAGGCTTGTTTTTTAACAGCGAGAGCAGAAGGAAACGGTATCTAGGAGCCCGCCGGGGCCTTCGACCCGTACGCGGAGTCAACCGCACCTCTCGGTGTTCTAATTTCGACTCCCCGGAGAACACAAAATATTTAACAAAATAAACAATCCGACGTAATAAAGAAGCTGGTTGCACACTGTATTATAGATGCTAACATGGGCAACCATAAAGACCGTGGAAAATTCCAAACGTTCATAATTCGAATCTGGACCAGGCTTTCTTTGAAACATAAAATCCTGAAATATCAACAGTTTTCTGCGAACTGATAACTATAAAAAAATATTTAAACTTTTGTAAGACGATTTTAAATTGAAATAAAGCACGTCCAAACTAGTAATTTTAGCGATAAGATTTTGAAGAACCTTGGATCAAATATCTGTTAACAATATAATTAACTTATTGTATATTATAAAGCGAAATGAAACGATACATTCATATTAAATAAACGCATTTAAGCAGAACTCGGATGAATACGCAAAATTTTGAAATGACATTCAGTTTAAATACAAAAGAAAACCTTTTTAGTTGGGGGAAACTCGGGCAATAAGTACTACTTAATCAAAGTCTCTAATTATGCTAAAAACAGTTAAGAACCAACAGCCTTTTGCATACTTATTCCTTAGACCTTTGTTTATTATTTGTAGGGTAAATATTTGTTGTAGAAACACTTTTTTGTCATTTCCGTAATTTTTTTAAAACAGTGCAAATTGTTACTCTTGTCCATACGCCTGGGCATTGACAACCATTAGCAGTCGCAAAAGGAAATAGGCCAATAAAGTACCTAATAATGGTTTTACAACCAAAATGTTTTATTTATAAAATACGAAAAAAACAGTACACCTACAGTTAAGAATATTAGGTATGACCAAATCAAATCTTTTGGCATATGTCACAAACAAAAAATCATATTCTGTTATAACTAGTGCAGAGTTTGTGTAACCATTCCTGGCAGATATTGCACTGAATCCACTGCTCCTCACTTTGTGACTGTGAAAATGGCTCTCCAAACATTTTGCAATAAGTCTAATTATCAGGAAAATGTTCAGCAGGTTTATTCGGGAATAGGAATATACTGTTTTCCTTGGGTTTTTTCCTTTTGCAAACTTTTCAACTAAAGTCCTCTTACCTAATTTTGCCTTCAGTTTTGCTGTTTCTTTCAAAGCTTGTTTTACAAGAGTAGAGGTAAGAACTTCAGACTTCTGGCAACGTCGTATTCTGGAAGTTACTTTGGCTCTAGTAGCTTTAAGTAGTGGTCGTAAGTCCTGTGGTAAAAGATATTTTGATGTTGAGATTCGGGCAATAGGATGAACCGAACCTGAAGTAGATAGGTCTAATGTTGTGAAAGTGTGAGGAACTTCTGTAGACAAATCTTGTACTACAGGATGCGATTCATTTTCAGTGCTGTGAGTGACAAATTCTGAAGCAGGTGTATCTAAAGGCGGAGTATGAGAAAGTTCTAGTTTTGTGTTCATGTCAGGTAAGATGTCTAAAGCTTCTACTTCCAGAATTTTATCACTGTCTTCCCAATTCGTAACAGACGATGGAGTGAAGTTAGTATTAGAGAAAACATCGATATCACAATCTGAAATGCCCGTTTTTTTTGGAACCTTTAATGGTATTTTCTGAAACAGCAGCTTTTAGATATGCTTCTCCGAAAAGCTTTCCAATATCGTATACGGTGACCCTCATTGCTGAATGGTTCTTTTGCCACTTATCAATAGCTAGTTCAAAATAGCAACTAAACGGACTGTAAACACTCACATCTAGAGGTTACAATTTGTGAGTAGTGCGGAGTGATAATGACAAAATTACGACACGGTTTTCTGATGCGAAATTAACAACTCTAGAAGATTTGTGCGACTCATGGTTGTTCAAAATTTCATTCACTCCAGAAATGTCTCACTGTTAATCAAACCATTGTCGGAAACGTAGCCTTGGGTGCCAGGCGGTGTCTTTTCTAGAAGTCTTGGATTTATCTTTTTTTGGAGAAATATTAAAGCGAGGGAATAAAACTTCCAGATGCTGAACAGCAACAATTGCTGTAACCGGCTGGCCTCTTTCTGCAGAGGAGATAACACCAACTTGTCGTTTGCCTATTATAGATAACGCTTTTGGTGTTTTAACCCCTGTGTCATCTACATTATACGTATTTTGTATATCAAATTTACCATATTTCTCATTAACTTGATTCATATTTTCAAAGAATTTCATGTCCTGGTTGATTCTGGGTTTCTTAAGCTTAGTTCGGGATTTCTTAACATAAATTTATTATTATTTATTAAATAAGTGTTTTATACGGTATTTCTTAGCAAATTCATAAGCCAAAACGTACAAATCCTTTTTTGGATGCCATAGAAGATTACAACCGTTTCCTTAATGTACTCGACTAACTTTTTCTCCTGTTCTTCTGTAAACATTCGCGTAAAGGAACCCAATTTTTTCGCTGAACTTTTTTTAAAGATGTGCTTTCATAATGTAGGATAAGATATATTGGACCTCATTGCTTCTTGCATAGTTGCTTCACTCCAAAGTCTGGCCCTTTCAGATTTACGTTTCTAAGTGAACACCATCTGTGAAATAAGTTAAAACACAACATATCACACTAAAGCTAAATAATAAATTATCGCAATATTTTAGCAAGCAGATCAGTAAACCCTGAGAAACAATTTTATTTAAAAAAGAACAATGTACACTATACCGTGGTTCTTTTTGTCCGGTTCCTTTTTCTTGTTGTTTCTGCCCTGTTAAATAGCTTGAATACTGTCTTTCTATTTTTAGAAACTTTCTATTTGAAGGCAGTTTTTGTTGAAGGCTGTAGTTATGGTCTCCTCTACTTCTAGGAACAACTTAGACTCTGATATATATATATCTGGTTTAAAGTACTTCTAATCTGATCATCTAGGGTCAAGACATACTACCCCTTTTTTTGAAGTTTTGTTGTATCAAAGTGATTGCGATCCGAACAAGCCTACTAACATGGTTAGAAGCTAGTGTGATATCAGTGACTTTTTACCTGTTAGGTATAACAAGTGCAGGTCTTTTTCCAGTGTTTAGTTTTTAAATTTAAACAGAGACTCGCCTCTCTCATTTGTGTTGATATTTTCCTAGTTCACACGATGTACGTTAGCATCGCATCCTACAACAAAATTCATTCCATCAGCTCTGCATGCTCTGAGAGTTCCGTGCGTGTCGCTATAAATTAGTCCACCGAGGCTACTTAGCTTCCCTTGGAAGATCTAAGGTTCGTGGTGAAGGCAATGTCACAGCCTTAGCTCATTACCTTGCAGAGCACCAAAATCGCTGCTCAATCTTTTGAAATCTTCGAGAGACTTGATCAATAGAGAAGTCAGGATTTGGCTTTTATCTCTTTTTCTATGATCTATGAAATGCTAAACTGTGGTGAGCAATCTATTACTACAAAACTTAGTTAAATGGGGAATTCTAAATCGGCACAACCTTATTAATGATTTCAATAAAAAGACTTTCGTTTTTATTCCACACAAGAAAAATAGTTCGCGAGAGTCAAAATCAAATAAAATTCATCGGGAGTGGATGACATGTTAACAAACTGTGAGACATAGCTGAATTAAAACTGCTGACCTTCTTCTACTGTTTATGAATATTATTCGGATAGAATCTATTGTGCATCGTTATTATTTTCCTCATTACTTTCCTTTAACTGCTGGAACTGTGACTGAATAAACTTTCGAAATTAAATTTTAAATGACACCACAGTAACATTTAAAATAAATGTTTCCGATTCGAGATCTTTAATTTGTGTATGGAATAGCTTATGCCTTTTTATTTTGATACCTGGACATTTATAGATTAAACGCTCTAGATTCAGTCTTAAGAAAGTATGGGATGACATAAAAAATTTATAAACTAGAAGAGTAGAATTTTAAATTGTTAATATTTAAATTTAAATTTTTAACCTTGGATAATCTAACTTGTAACTGTAGTAAATAATTACAACCAGAATTCCTCGTAGTAATGCTTGCACATATATTGATAATTTTCTATTATGTGAAAGAAAACATGAAAGTAACCATTTAACGCATTTTTCTAATTGAGCACAAAATAATAATTTATCATCAACTCTTCACCTCGTACTGGAAAAAATAATTCTTGAACTTCCTTTTTCTTGAATGAAGTATTAGTAAGTGTGCCTGTCGTATTCAAAGAGCATAATTCTGAATTATTGTAATAAAATATTCCTCAAACTTTCTGGAAAAAAGGGGCACTTTTCTCATATTTCAATAACTCGTAGAACTAGTACAACGTAACGTCGAAAGTAACAGGAAAAGAAACTTAAAATATCGCAGTTGTACCACTTCCACGTGATTTCGTTTGTAACTTCCCCAATATTTCACTCTACTCAAAAATTTTCTGACGCTTTGCTCACGTCAGTGCGATTACTTATCAACGTGTGAACCACTACCTTAGGGAGAAAAGATATTCGATCAATGCGCTTCTCCATGAAAAACCGTCGAAAACCTGGAGGCTATTACACTTTTTTCCAACAACCCCTTTTAGGTCTGCAGATTGTTCAATCACACCGACTACCAATTCCGTACACGTTATCTAACAAAAATTCCTTGCGACTTACACTAGTTGTTCAACACAACCACCACCGATAAAGGCTCGATTTTATCATGAGATTAAAGCGATGCTACATACTCAACCACCGTTAAGTTCCGTTCCTGCGACGTCAGTCGTTTCAAACAAGCTTTGTCATGGTTTTTGTGTTCTTTGCTCTTGCCAATCGCCTACTTCGACTTTCCATTTGATTCGATGCGATACAAATACTCCGTAAAAGTAGAGATATATGTGTACTACATACAGAGAGATATATTCTCGATTCATATGTTACATAAAATCTGAAAAACATTTATGTAATAAATCAGAATTATATTTCATAAAGAGAGCTGGAGCGTCTCAATGTGAAAAAATTTGTTTCTTTGAAAATTTCTATTTTTTATTCGAATAAGAAGAGCTTTTTTATTTAAATTTTCTGACATTAAGAAAATGATATGTTAAGATTATAATAAAGCAACTTGAGCTTTCGTTTCATAAACTGTAAATGGCGCTTGAAAGAAATCTGAAACGCAGTAAATTTAATTTTAGGGAAAATTTAGAATTCGTCAAAATAGCGTGTAAATAAAGTAAGGAATGCTATTCATATCTTTTTTATTATCTCCGTTTGGAAGAAAAGCTTGGGCAGGTCAATTTTATTTTTTTCCTTTGGATTTTATTATATATGTTACCGGCCAAACCCGATTTCAGGACAAACTAGTTTTGCCTAGGCTAAACTAGTTCGACCTAGCCCCAGTAGGAAAAATTAGTTTAGGCTAGGCCAAACTAGTTCATCCTAATATAAGTACGTACACACCCAGGATAAACTGGTATGGCCTTGTCTAAACATTTTAGAATACCTGGAAAGGCAAAATAAATTGGTATTTTATTAAATTTTAATTGTTATTGGTAAAATAAGATACTCCGTAATTGGAAAATAATCTTATTTATTAAAATATAATAATTTGTCGTTAAAACTAATGGTACTAACAATTATGGTACCTAATACAAACAATCACAGTATCGATTATTATTACTTCACTTCGAGCTGTCAAAATCTTAATGTACTAATTGGAATCAAGTAAACTGAACAAAAAATACTCCGTAATTGGAAAAACAATCATACTTATTAAAATTATTAAGATTTGTCGTTAAAACTAATAGATAATTGGTAATACAAACAATCATAGAATCGATTATTATAACTACACTTCGAGTTGTCAAAAATTTTATGTACCTCAATTATTTATTTTTACACGGTGTACTTTGGTGGCACTTAGAATTGCAAAGTATCATTGCTTTCTTGCATTTGCATCTGTTCGTGGAACAGTTTTTGTTGCAACTGCATCTCACAAAACCTTGGCCTGATCCAACTGAATGTCTCTTAGCTGCAGTCCTTAATGATATTTCAGAGCCTTGGTTCACATCTGCAACTTCTAAAAAAGCGTGATTGCAAACGTCGAATTCTGATCTGAAAGAAAATATATTACTTTAGAATATGAATGCTCCAAAAAGAAAGATAAATAATTTAATAAGAAAAAACAAAACCTGCAGTATAGTTTCTCAAGTACACCATGTTTGGTGCCAACTTTGTAAAAACCTTCGTCATTTGTCTGAAGAATAACTCCAATGATGTTTCTCAGATCACCTTTGCCTTTGTCAACATCTGGAATCGGTATAGTCACATTATCTCCAATGTTGGCAGGTGGATGAGACTTGTCAGAAGTAGCTTTCATTTTCTTTGCTTGTTTAACAAGATTTTCTGCTGCAGCTTTTCTAGCTTTCTGAATTTCATTTTCAGATGAACAAACTTCGTCTTGGTTACTTACTTCTTCAACGTTATCATCACTGTCTTCTGTCAGATTAACATTGCAATCTTCTTCGATTACCTTTTTCAAGTCTTCTTCATCCTGAATATCTTTTATGATTTCTTCCGGCAATGAGGAAGTCGAAAGTCCCACTCTGGGTTCTATTCCAAATAATGCTTTGTAAGGCGATTGTTTTATCCCTGAATGGTAGGCACGGTTTTTCATGAATTGGACATATCTCAAGCCTTCTGACCATTTCGTTGAAACGTTGTCCTTCATCCAAGAACCTATCATATTCTCAATATCTTGATTTGCACGTTCAACGGATCCCTGACTTTGACTGTGCCTGGGTTTTCCGTGCACAATTTTGAGTTCTGGCCAAAGACTAGCTAGCTCACTTATGACATTATTGACAAATTCCCTACCGTTGTCAGATTGTAGAATGCACGGCGCTCCTACAGTTAGGAATATATCATTCAACTGGTAGGCTACCTCTGTCGCTCTCTTAGATTGTAATGCGCGTAGCAAAACAAATTTCGTTAGATGGTCTTGGTAAACCATAATAAATTTAAAATCTCCATCTGGTTGTGTCTGAAAATCGATCAGATCCACTTGGCACCTACTATTCATTTCTGAATGTAGAATAGGTTTAGAAACTAATCCCCTTTTCTTCTTTGTTTTCTTTCGATGACAGACACTACACATAGATAAATAGAGGTTTATCATTTCTTTTGTAATATTGGCATGTTTTTTTGATGTCTCGGCTAACATTCTGTCACGGCCACCGTGGCCGACAGCCACATGAGTTGCGTCAATAACATCATAAAGTTCATCGGATGAAAGATAATATTTGTATTGTAATGGTGTTTTCTTTTCACATTTTTCTGCATCTTCAACTTGTTCAACGAGTTTCAAATATTGGTCTGATGATAACACATTGTAATGAGACGACTTTTTATTTTCACTTTGTAAAACTTCCGTCAAAAACTTTTCCCTCCATTGTTTTTGATCTGCTTGTCGACTTGAAGTAGGTTCATCCATAGTGAAAAAGAAGTAAACTTGCAATGTACTTTAAGACTTAAACCTTTATTTTTAAACTGCAGCCACTAAACTAATCATAAAAATCACTAAATACGTTACGGACGGCTGGCACTGAGTGTTTAAAGCGACGTACGGGCGAGCGAAGAGCGGCGCCGGGCGAAACTGGGGAATTCCCGCATGTACAAGTCCAGACATGTTCGTTCAATTACTTTCGACTTAACAAAATTAGTTTAGACTAGGCCAAACTAGTTTATCCTGGGTATGTGCGTACTTATATTAGGATGAACTAGTTTGGCCTAGCCTAAACTAATTTTTCCTACTGGGGTTAGGTCGAACTAGTTTAGCCTAGGCAAAACTAGTTTGTTCTGAAATCGGGTTTGGCCGGTAACATATATATATATTATCTATGCCTCTTCTACCGATTAGGTGTAGAGGATATTCTTTCTTTTTTTCTATATTTCACTGACTATCTTTTTCCATTTCTTCCGGTCTAGATTGAACTTCGGCTTCTTTCCAATCCAGTTTATTTTCCTTCAAAATACTAGCCACATCTCTATCCCATGTCTTCTTAAGTCTACCTCTTCTTCCTACCTATTTTTCTTGCCTCCCATATTTTCTTAACTTGTCTGGTTTTATCTAGTCTATTCATATGCCCCCACCATCTTAACTGTGCTTTCTGAATATATTTGCTGACACTTTCTACTTTTAGTCTTTCTCTTATAGTTTCATTACTAATTTTGCCCATTAGAGTGACATTTGCTACCCTTCACAAATACTTCATTTCAGCTGCTTGAAGTCGTTTTTGTAGCCTATCTGTTACCACCCAAGCCTCACTTCCATATAACAAAGTTGGCAGGTATACTCTCTTATAGACCGCTAGTTTTGTTTTTGTCTAATTTTTTTTTTGTTGATAAAACCATTTTTCATTGCATGACATTCTGTTATTTATTTCTGTTGCAAACTTTCCTGTTTTATCTATTGATGTTCCTAAGTATTTCATGCTGTTGACTTGCTCTACTTTTTCGTCATTAACTTGTATATTATATATTATTTCTTCGTTAGATATGACAATGATTTTAGTTTTATCCGTATTACTTTTTATTCTTTTTTTGTGTAGTGCTGTTGTCCATATGCTTATGTTGCTCTGTAGTGGTTTCTCATTATTTGCTATCAGTACGATATCATCGGCAAATACGCATTCACTGATTTTTATGTTTAGTAGTCTGTTGTACCCTGCATCTATCTTTATGAATCTTTTGCTGCATTCTTTTATTATTTCGTTGATGTATAAGATAAACAGTAGCGTGGTAAGCACTCCTCCATGTCTTACCCCCTTTGTTGTGTTCTGTTTCTTCATTTGCTACTCCTACTGTGTTACTGCTGTCTCTATATAGTGATTTAATTCCTTCTATCAGTGTTGCATCCGCTTCATATTTTTCTAGAGTTATCCATATTTCTTTTCGCGGTACCTTGTCGAACGCTTTTTCCATATCAATAAAGCAGAGGTGTAATTGCATGTTGTGTTTTAGATATTTTTCTGATAAGTTCCTTATTCTAAATATATGATCTTGTGGGCTATATCCTGGTCTAAAACCACTTTGAGCCTCATGGATCTTGCTTTCTGTAACTTCTCTAAGTCTTTTCTCTAGCACTTTTTCATACACTTTACACGCAGTACAGAGGAGTGATATTCCTTTATAGTTGCTACATGCTCTTCGGTCTCCTTTTTTGTACAGAGGTACTATTACTGGTGTTTTCCAGTCATTAGGCACTTCCTGAGTTTCCCATGCTGTTTCTATTTTTCCGTGAAGTAAGTCTAGTCCCATTTCACCCATATACTTGAGTATTTCAGCCTTTACGTTGTCTGTTCCTGGAGATTTTCCATTTTTTAGTGTTTTTATGGCTTCGTTAACTTTTTCCTTTATTATTCTATTATTCTCTTCAACAGGATTAAATTCAATTTTATTGTTCGGTTCTCTCTTGTCTATTGCCTGTGCTTCTAACATCTTTTGAAAGCATTCGCTCCATCTTTTTATAATCTCTGTTATTTCTGTTAGAATTTCTCCATTTTTATTTTTGATTTGTTTCACTGTATTTCCTTTCTCTCCTTTCATATTTTTTAGGGCTCTGTAAAATAGTTTTTGGTTGTTTTTACTATTGTCTTTCATTCTTTCACCAAAGTCTTCCCATTCTTTATTCTTAACTTCTTTTATTTTATCTTTTACTATCTTTCTAGCTTCCTTATATTTATTATAGGACTGTATTGTTTGCAACCTTAAGTATTCTTTCCATGCTTCTTTTTTAATCTTGACCACTTTTTTTACATTCTCATTCCACCAGTGTGTTTTTTTCTTCATCCCTCCTATTATTGTGACTCCACATGTTTTACTTGCTGCTCTGTTTAATATTTCTTTGAATATTTTTCACTTTTCTTCTAGATTTCCCTGACTTATTTCTTGTTTTCTTTCCTCTATTTGCTTTTTGATTAGTTCTTTATATTGATCTCTTATTTCTTTGTTTTGAAATTTGTATACTTTGATGGTCTTGTCTTCTTTACATTTTATTTCTTTCACGTTTATTTTTTATATCTTTAATTTTTGCAACTACAAGGTAGTGATCTGTTGCTAATTCAGCACTTCTGCATACTCTTACATCTTTTATCAGGTGTCTGTTGGTCTTTTCTGTGATAATGTAATCTATTATAGATTTTTCATTTTTTCCTTTTTCTTCCCTTGTGTATTTATGACAGTCTTTATGTTGAAAGAAGAAGTTCTGAATGATTAGTTGATTTTGTATGCAAAATTCTATTAGCCTTTTGCCATTATTATTTCTGGCATTCTCTCCGAAACTTCCCATTACTCCATTTGTTCCTTCTACGTTGTTCCCCACTCGGGCATTAAAATCTCTCATGATTATTATTGCATCTCCTCCCTCATCATGTATTTCTTGTAGTTGTTCCCAGAACTTTTCTTTATCTTTATCATTTTCGCCTGGTCCATATACTATTATTATCTTTGTTATTTTATTTTGTGTTAGTCACAACTTTACTATCATGATTCTTTCGTTTATTCCTTTCCATTCAATTAATTTCTTCATACAGTAAGAGCTTATCATACATCCTACACCTGCTTCTGCTCGATTGTTGCTTTCAACTCCGCTGTACATTACCATATACCATGATCTTCTATTGTCATTCCTCCTTTGCCTTTATTTTTTGTTTCGGTAAGTCCTAATATTTCAAGTTTGGCTTTTTTAAATTCTTGTACCAGTTCGTTCACACTTTTTATGTTCCATGTTCCTATCTTATACCATTTTCTATTTTCATTCTTCAAGATGATGCTATTCTTTTCGTTGCTTGTATTTGTGTTCGGGAGTGTATTCTTTGCTTGTCCATTTTCTTTTGTATTTACTTCTTTGATATTTCTAATGTTTGAAATATTGTTGTTTGTTTTATCATTATATTTTGTGTAATATCGTTTGTTCATATCCTTTTCATTTGCTTGGTCCGTCATCCATAATCCATCCTCCTGCTTCTGTTTCAGTTTTTTGACTCGGTTTTTTCTAGTTTTTTAGCAGCCTTATTTTATTTTCATTCAGTGTCTTCAATTGTAATTTTGCTATAACCAATTTTAACTTTCTTTTTTCTGCAGCTCTCTTCCTGATTTTTTTCTGCATTTTCCTTTCACCTTTTGTCAAGTCATTGTTGATACAGATGTTTTCCGGTTTGATTATTCTTAATCTTGATTTATTTTTAATAATTGCCTCTTTATCATTTTCATTTTCCAATTTGATCAAACAGGTTTTTCCTCCTAGTCTGTGGGTTGATTTCACATTTACATCAATCTTCAGTTGTTGTTTTAAAAAATTTTCCATTACGTCTTATAGTCCTCAATTGTATGTATGTATGTCCAGTCCGCATATTACCACGTTATTTTTCCTTTTTTCCTTTTCTATCCATTATATACTCTCTTTGACTTTTGCCAACTCTTTTTTCATCTCTTGATTTTGCTTTTTCAGTTCCTTATTTTCTTTTTTTAGATTTTCTGATTCCTTTCTTAAATTTAACATTTCATTTCTGTATTGATTTTGCTCTTCTCTCACTTCACTAAATTCTAAATTTAGTTCCTTTATCATTCTTATCAGCTCAGCAATACTGCCTTCTTCTTGTTTGTGAGTTTTTCCGGGTGATTTTATGAACGTTAATTTTTTAGTTTACTACTCTGGGAGCTATGAAGTCATCAACTTTCGTTTTTAATGGAACCCCTATAAAAAGGAGATTTTTTTCTGAGTTCAACAGTACCCCACTTGTGGTATTGAAAATTACCTGTTTTAGAGATATGGAGGGTTTAATAATTAAATAATAATAATATAAACGTTTATATATAATATATATAATATATAATATATATATTATATATTATATATTATATATTATATATTATATATAATATATATAATATATAATATATAATATAAATATTTATTTTTTTATATTTTATAATTACAATTAATTTGCATTTGCAATTTATTGCATTAAGAGGCAAAGTTCAGCGGGTAGGATCCGCGCTGCTCTTCCACTTAACCTCTTTAAGACAAAAAAAATATCAAACAAAAAAATACAAATATATATATACAAAGACAGAAGTATTTTTATTGGGTTATATTGATAAATTGTAGCAAGTGCTCCCACTTCAATTAATAAGGAATGGTGAGTACAATTTGCTTCTGGTAGAAGTGATATAGATTTACTACACTCTGTCAATAGGGCTCACTGTCTTTTAAAATGAAATTTAAACATGAATTTTTTAAAACTTATTGGTTTTAGTTGCTTAAATGTGCTACAATGAAAAAGACCGTTTGAATAGATTAGTTCGACAAGGTGATACTGTAAGAAGATTTCGATGTCTTCGATTTAAGTGAGGTATACATCAGTGCGGTAGCTTAGTTTCTCGTAAATATATTGCAGGCTTTGATTTGTAATGATTTTCTGACAATAAATGCTGGAATGCAGTAGTTGACGATTTAACATATAGAGCCGGTTTGCGTTCACTAATTTATCTGATATTCGATGCACAGTTCGAAGGACTCTATATATAAGTCTTAAATAGCAATTCTGAACTCGTTGTATTCTTTTAGAGTCCAAATATATTCAAGCATCATAAACTACATTACAAAAGTTGAAAAGAGAGAGTACTAAACTACCGCATAGAATTTTTTTATATGAGTATTTAGAAATTCTCTACTCTGATGTATAATTCTTAAATTACTGAATGCTTTTTTAATACATTAGTTGACATGTGTTTTGAATTTAAAATTGGAATTGATTATTAAGCCTAAATTTCTTGCCTCTTTTGAAAGTTTTACGTTTACACCTCCATTTGCAAGCTGATTTGTGCAGCTATATTCTCATGTGTGTATTAGAGTGGAACTTAAAAACGAAGTTTCGAATTTGATTTTATAATAGTGAAAACTGTTTTCCTTTTTAACTCCATATAACGAAAATGTTTTGCTTTTAAATTTCAAATGATATTTACCGGTACCGCAAAGCCTCTGAATTTCTAAAAAAAAAACGTAAAAAAAACAATAATTGCATTAATAATTTTTTTTGTATTAAGTGCGGGAAACCAGTG
Organism: Ignelater luminosus; assembly: GCA_011009095.1. Taxonomy (NCBI): domain Eukaryota; kingdom Metazoa; phylum Arthropoda; class Insecta; order Coleoptera; family Elateridae; genus Ignelater; species Ignelater luminosus. Next base: position 52,376 of record VTPC01003516.1, on the reverse strand, counting down.
AGTGTTTTTTTGTAGCGCACGAGAATGCGCCAAAACATCTCTGATTTCGCTCACGAAATGCAAACAACATTTTTTCTACAACCTTCAAACATTATATGAATTTTTGAAGTAAATTATACAAAACCAGTGTGCGATCAAAATGCAAAATAATAATGTATTAATTTGCAAAAATAAGCAGAGTTACCTAATGTGTCATTTTTATTTTTTTTCCGCCCATGTGCGTAAAACAAATTTTTTGCTCACGTAGGCGTAAAATAGTTATTTATATAACAAGAGTGTAAAGTGAAGTTTTTTGAATGAGTAGGAGGCTTATGGCACGAGCGACAGCGATGGCGATGCTTAAATCTAATCTTTTTTTGACGGTTGTAGAAAAAGCTATTTTAAGGTTATTAAAAAGATTATATTATTATATTATTATTATATATATAAAACAAAAAAATAAAGAAGTGCTAGAGTCTTGTAATAAAGAGAATATTTTAGTTTGGATTATATGCAAAAGATGGTGGCACTTCACTTTAACGATATTTAAGCTTGGTCGGCGTAGCGAGCAATGGCAGTCATTGTGTCTGTTTTACTTGAGTCCGAGTTACAGCAGGTTAGTCCGAGTTAACGCAAAGTGGTGTTTGTGTGTTTATCAGTTTTTTTCGATTATTTTTAATAAAGATCAGCGACAAATGTGACAATGTCTGCTAATGTACCCAAAACTAGAACTTTCTGTCTTGTGTTTGGTGAACCAAAACAATTAACTTTAGACAGTCGTGTATCGCCAACATACAAAAATGTTACGAAATATTGTTTATGGGTTCAGTTTAACTTAAAATCCGACAAGTGGAATCGGGAACCTACTGTTTCTGAAATATCGCAGGTTGTTGTTGATGCAATTAAAAATATATGGCTCCGAGCTTCAATTCCAACGGTTTCTGATACACGAATCGTAAAAATGATCAGAGACTATCGTGACAAATGTCGAAATTTAAAGAAAAGTATTAAGAGTAGAAAGAATAATCTCACATTCAATATAACATTGCAAAATTTCAGGCAATCGGCAAAAAAACTGTTTGATGTAAGCTCCTGTAAGTGTGTAACGGGCCAGTGCTCAAAGGTATGCACAAGTCCCGTCCAGACCAATGGTAGATGTTAAATCCCGTAGCTCATGCCGCAGATGGGGGGATGGATCCTCAAATAAACTTGGCTAATCTCTCACAAAGAGAAGCTCACCGTTTTCCAAAACTCTTATTAAACTAATAGATGGTCGTAAAAGAGGGCGCCAGCAGTCGTAGATTGAAGGGTTCTGATGGTCGCGACTACTCGTGAATCCGACACCCTGTATACAGGCCTCTTACGAAACCTCACTCTGTGTGTAACTTACCTCGTGGAAGCTCTATTAAAACTCGCTCTGACGTTTCACCAATGAGACTCAATCCACAAAATAAACACTGTATAAGCACTTGATTTGTCTTACTTAATTTTGCTAAGGAAGTCCTCTGAAGACTTCCTTCTTTTAAAACGATACAAGAGAGAAATGCCAATTCAATATTTACTTCTCTCTTGAGCAAAGATATCTAGTCTATAATTGAAATTTGGAATATACACTACGTGCTTTTTGATAGCCAAAAGAACAAAATAATGAAATTAAGCTGCTTCGCCCGGACCAGAGATCCACTTACAAAAACAAAAATACAAGAAGTCGACCTTACTTACATTTATTAAAACAATAATGATAATAAAAAAATGAATCAAACACACACAAACAAAAATACAAAAACAATAACAAAATAGCACTACAAAAGAATATGAATAAGAGGCATAAATTAATTTCTGTTTGGAGAACAGAGTCGATAAAATAATAAAAAAACAGAAACAAACTACAAAAAAAAACAAATTATTACAATAAACAAAGCGAAATGATTCTGTTACGTTAAAATTTTAAAATAGAACACAAAAGAACAAAATTCAAATTTTAATTAACCCGACTAAGGTAAACTTGACCATAAATTGTTAAATATTGACAACTGAACATTACATTTAAGAACAAAGAAATGATTGCCAAGTTAGTAATTTTGTTGCAACAATTTATCAAACACCAGATAAAATTACCTGGGAACGTTCCTGTTACAAATTAGTTAAAAAGTTACTTGAAAAAAAATTATGATTCAATAAAACAATACGAAACTGATCGTGTCTAAGCAAAGTTTTCGTATAAAATATTTCACAAAGTTCGACGTTCTCCTAGTCTTTAAACATTAAAATTCATATAATAAAACATAGCAGGTTTTCTTTCTTACTCATACAGGAATTCTTTCTTCCAGAAGGTATGTGCAGACCTCTGTTTTCCGACGAAAGGCAGCTAGAGCCAATAATTGAGAAAACTTTAATTTCGAAGAACAACCACTTATTTTACGTTAATTACAAAAAAACATAAGAACAAAATCCAGGCGTTTACACACAATTTTATAAACGAAAATCACTGAGTCTCAAGCACTATTAAAATTTTGCGGAGCTTCCAAAATGTAGTATACACACAGATGCTACACCAACGGGGCCAAAATGGTTGCGTTCCTACCCTCTACAATTTCTGCTTCCTGGAGGACACCAGCGTAATTATATTTGGGTTATACATTCCCCACGATAACGTAATTTATAAGCCTTGCTGTTGGCAAACAAGCCACTTTCTTCCGCGACTATTGAGCGTCTCTGACGCGAAGAAATTACGATTTCTCCAGTCCGATCTCTTTTTTTTTCTAAGAGGATCGCTTCACTTAATTTGGTTTGAATCCAATTAGGGGATGTAGAGGTAAACGTCGAAAATTACCACACGAAGGTTCAAGTCAACAGCTATCCACGTAATCCCTTACTTCTGCGTTTTTTGTTACGCAGTTCGTACTTACGGAAGTGGGGTTAAAAAGTCGGATATACACCCTAACAGATTAAGACATTAATACTCTTTATGCGACAATGGAAAATTTTACTTGTAGATTTGCTAGTTTAAATATGACTTCCCCGAGACTGTGTGACTGCAGTATTGCAACTAATGATTCTGGAAATTTGATATTGGAAATCAACGAAAGACACGTCTACTGTAGTCTAGGTGTCGAGACCACAAAAATATTAATTTTTTAAAATAACATTATAACAAACATTCGTTTAATGAAACAATTTAAATATTGCGCGTCAAGAAAACAAATATCCGAACGAAATTGAAAAACAGGGGCGGATTTAGTGCGAATTTTAAAATAACATTACAAGTGTAAAGACTTTTCTTTGTGTAAATGCACCGATGTTTTTCGTGTACTAGAACAAGAACGCAACTTTTTCAAAGATTAAAGAAATAAAAGGATGGTGGCAATAGGATCAATCGATATAAAAACCTTAAATAAAATGAGGTGCAGCGCCGAAAAACGGGAAAAAGAATTATCAAACTTTTTTCCGTTTTTCGGTGCGAATTTTAAAACAAGAAAGTAACGTTTTGATGGCTGATTTGCCATCTGAAGAAGATAGCCTGGAAGATATCGGTAAAATCGGTAGTTCTATTAATCCTGAATTTGACAATCAACTACTACCTCAACTAACAGTGGAACTGAAAAGAAAAAACGAACTTAAAGATTTCACCTAACAGTACTTGCCCTAGCAATTGAACAAACAGGAATATCAGACAGAGCAGCAACAATTATTGCAAACGCCACTTTAGAAGACATGGATCTTATTTCTAATGATAATAAAGAAAAGGTAATTGACAGAATTGCTTTAAGAAGGCAAAGAGGAAAGCAAAGAAAGAATTTGAAACAGCACAAAAGACGACATGAGATAATTTTAGAAAGTTTCTATTTCGACGGCAGAAAAAATAACACCATTAGAGCTGAAGCAAAACAAAGGGAAAAAAGTATATTGAAAAACCATTAAGAAAGAACATGTGATCTTAAGGCAAGAGCCAGGATCAAAATATATCAGTCATATTTTACTAACATCTTCCTATGTCAATGAAAGTTTGGCGTATTTTCAAAATAATTCAAAATTTGAAGTTGATTGGGTGCGATGGAACCGCCGTAAACACGGGACGTAAATCTGCAGTCATCGGAATATTGAAAACAAGACTAAAAAGACCCTTCTAATAGATAATTTGCTTACTACATGCAAATGAGCTTTCCGTCAGTTACTTATTTCAACAACTCAATGGGCAACCTACGGGTCCTAAAGGATTCTCTGGGCAAATAGGGAAACAACTTGAAAAATGTGAAGATACGGAAATTACAAATTATAAAAACATTGAATCACAGCTGCCACAGGTTAATTTTGAGGGTTTAAGTACGATCCAGAAGTACTTGTTCGAAATTTGTCAAGCGGAATATTCCCTAAGACTTAGCGAAAAAAACTCAGGAAAATTCTCCCACTCTCGTTGGTTAACAATAGCACACATAATTTTGAATTTATATGTGCCTTGTAAAGCTCCTCCTTCAAATTTACAAGTTCTTGCCGAATATGTTATTAAAATGGATAGTCATATGTGGTTCAACATTAAAGGATGGATCTATTCATTCGTGGGAAATGATTAAATGTTCCAGGTACAAAGACATCATCGATCCAGTCATTCAAAGAAATGCCTTTTTTGGTAATCATGAAAATATACTTTTGGCAATGATAACTGATCCCCGGAGACATATTAGAGAACTTGAGTTTAGGAGGATACTTGCAGCTAGATCCAAGCCTAATAATGTGTTAGGAAATTTGAAGTTTCTCCCCTTAACTTTGAAGTCGATACGCAACCACCTCCTCGTGGTGGCTTCTGGGTAATATTTGCTTAATATAAGCTTTAATACTTTTAGTTACTTTATATTTAAAGTGTAAAACTTTAACGCCCGTGCGGCACCGAAAAACAAATGAATTAGCAGAAAAGTCTTTTACTGGTAGTTTAGGCATCCAAAAAAGAAAACAAATTATACTATTGCCCATGAAAACAATAAAGTTTTATTTTGGTTAAGTTAAGTTAAGTTATAGTTAAGTTCCACCCTAATGTGTGTGAACTCAAGTACAATAGCCCTTTAGACTTTTTTGAATTTAATTTTAAAGCATGTGATTGAAATAAATTGAAAAGAACATCTAGGTCACTATTAATCTGAGCACAAGCTTCAATAGCATCATTTGGTAAAAATGAGTAATATAGCTGCGTATCATCGGCAAAAAGTGAGATCTCATATGTAATAAATGTATGTAGAAGTTGAAGGTGTAAATGGCAAATAAAATTGGACGTACTTGTACTCTTTGTGATACACCAGCTTTAATATAGTCAAACAGAATAAAATAGTGTTAAGTTTTCTATCGAGGACACCTATGATATCATCATCTAAGAGTGCTGTGGTACAACTAAAACCAGGTCTGAACCCTGATTGTGCGGCTGGACGTAGATTATTGGTATTTAGGAAAGAGCGTATTTGTGGGTCAATAGTTTTTTTTAAATTTTTGAGAGTAATGGAAGGATAGAAATAAGTCTCAGGTCTCTAAATGCTACAGGGTTATTTATCTTTTTCACTGAAATTACGTGAGCTACCTTCCAACTTTCAGAATACGTATATTGAATTGTCAGTACAAAAGTTAATTATACGCGATATAATTGGCAATAAATAAGGAATGCATAGCTGTATAATATGTAAAAAGATGTTATCGTGTCCTGCAGCATTTGCTTTAATAGAATTTAGAATTTTCAGAACCTCAGTATCATCAATGGTTTG